>CAEGAF010132066.1:0-27274 GCA_903067075.1 Micropoecilia bifurca
CACACACACACACACACACACACACACACACACACACACACACACACACACACACACACACACACACACACAATGTTATCCTTCCCAATAATAACTCGAATGTCCGGACTGAAGGTGAGGAATGAGCTCAGTTGTGTTGGCTTTTTTCTACTGACTCTGTAAAACATAATTAACTTACTTCCCTGAATGTCATGTTCAAAAGAAACATTATGGTGGTAAATAAAACAACAATTGATTAAGCTGATTATCCCACTTATGTTTCCTTTGATTCTCAATTACAGGTCCATAGTGTAAAATAAAAGAGTTTTCATAATTTCTCATGATGGGAAAAGCGAACAACAAAAGCTAACCCCTCTCACTGGAAGCTGCACATCATAATTAAACATTCTGTCCCTGATGCGCGATTTCATTTGGAAAAAAGTGGGACCGTCATATCTTGACAGCCGACCGCTTTGACTCATGTTGGGGTGATGGAGTTACTTAGATGGCCAGGGAGAACAAGCAGGGTCTACTTCAGTTCACACAACCCATTAAAAAATACATCATGCGTTTTATCCTTCTTTGGCCACATAATGCTGTGCAAAAATATCCAGAGTTTCGTTTGTGAAGAAATTGAGCTCAAGCAGCTGTCACACTGTTTTTGAGCATATATTCATATATATGTGTTTTTTGTTTGTTTTTTTAATGGTTTTACACAGATCTAAACTTGATAAAATGAGGAGGACTTTGTAGAACATTAGGTTCTTCCATGTGTCCTGTCACAGTGCCTTCATACTGGGATCTGTGGTATGGAATTCAATGTTCTGTGGGTCATTAATGGGTACATTGCTTTTAATGAAGTCAATGTGTTAGCTTAAGTTCGGGAGCAGTCCTCTAACCACACCTCTAATTATCCAGGCAGCCTATTTATTCTCTGCTCACCCACTCATCTCAGTCTGTTAGGTTTCATCAACCCCACCCTCCCATACCCTCTACCTCTGTCGGTCCATCCCTCTTCATTCTTTGCTTCTTTTTGCTGCAGGTTTCGTCTAGGGGCCCCTATGTGGGCTTGGAAAAAATAAGAGGAACCGTTTCCCGAAGACCAAACCCTGACACAAAGTCTTCACCTCTCAAGCTCTCCATCATTCTCCTCAGATACCCAAATCATTCAGATCATTCATCCCCTTTATCCCCTTCATCCCTTTATCAATAAATCTTTAACCCTATATCTTGTGGCATGGTCCTTGCTAGTGAACTGTAACATAAATACAGTGCCTGTAAAAAGTATTCATTCTCTAGAATCTCTAGAATCACAATCAACAAAATTTTGTGTTTTCTGATTAAAAAACTTCACCAAAAAACTTCAAAGTCAAAGCGTAAACAGAGATCTACAAAAAAATTAATTATAATCGGACACAAAAATTCAACATAAAATAAGTAATAGCATAAATATTCGGTCACTTTAAAGAGATTGAGGTAATTCAACAGAGGTCCAGCCAGTTGGTGCTGGCTGTCTCAAAATGAGTGGAATGGAGATCAACTAAGTATACTGAGTGTGTCTAAAGTGATAGTGGTGTAAAGACAGCTGTGGCTGGAAGGTCAGTTTGCTGGTTAATCAGTATTCCTGACTACCACTACAACATGAGGACAATGTAACACTCCAAGCAAATCAGAAAAAAGGTTAATGAAAAGTATAAGTCAAAGCTTTATGGGAGAGGTGCAATGAGAAAACAACTGTTGAAGAAACCTTGTGTCAAGGTTTGACTAGAGTCAAGCCACTCAGGAACAAAGCAATTCCTCCAGCTACGCAGAAAACTATTTGTTTAAAAGACATTTCATGGAAAGTTAATTGGAAAAAACATCCACCTCTATCTCCACTTGTTTTCCACTTATCTTCTTAACAATAAAGAAGAGGGCAAGCAGATAAACATCTGAAACTGTCATGGAGTCACCTCTTTTTAGTCACACACACTCAGTTGTTGCACATGAGAAACTTGCTTTGCTTTTCCTGTCATTTCCTAGAAATATGCAGGTGTTGATGGCCTTTATGTGCCGTCATCTCTGATTCAGCAGCACTGAAATCCCTTTAGAAAATGAGCATCAAATGCGACTGCAGCAGTGATACAGTCACACACCAAACGCAGGGATCCACTTGTTGTATGAAGCACTGAATATGCATTAATCATTATGTCTCTGAAACTTCAGCATGGTCTGAAGTCATGTCTCGTCTTTATTCATGTCAATGTTGACTTTTAGGACAACCATAAACTCACAGAAGGGTTATGTTTTCACTAAATATTCAAGGCTTTACTAAAACAGAATGAAAACTCAGAATAAGACTGATGAGTAACAGGACTGATACGCAGCAAATACACAACCTCAGAAAACTATAAACCAGACCTTCAACAAACTCTTAACATTATTTTTCATACACTTCAACATGGGTCCAAAACAGACCTTGAAAAGTAATATAACGGCCTGGTCTAGTGGTTTGTCTATTTGAAGCAGCACATAATATTCACAACAGACAATGATATCTATGAAAATGCTATTATGTTGCAAAATATATGTGTCTTTTCTCATTTTCCACGAATGTGTACAGTTTCACTGAAGACATTTTACTTGATATTCATGAAACATAAGTTTGATTTTGTTTTTATTTGAAGGGTCTTGCAGATTTTTGCAGGCTTAGATACATTTTGACCCAAAAAGCTCTTTGAATTGTTAAGGTTGCCGACTCCGGGTCTTGTTTTGTTTTCTCAAAAATGTGCTGTTTGGGACAACTTTTGTCTAAAATTGATGTTTACATTGTCTGCAATAGAAAGAAAAAAAGCCTAATTCAGTTCAAGAAAACACAAGGCCTTTTTAGTTATAATCTCTATACTGTTAAATGTTTTTAATATAGATTTCTAAACTTTGCTTTTAACATGACAGCAAAGCATTTTCAATAATATATGAGCAATAATCTGATTAATTGGTCTTCCTGATTTATTCCCAAACTGTGGTTCTGCGGTTGCTCACTGAAACCACTCATCCTGCCAGTAGATCCAAAAATCTCCACTAAGCCAACTACTGACTTTGCTCAATACCAGATTATCTTGATTTTAAATCCAATGCAATTCGAGCATAAAGCTGCAACATATAAGCGCTTATGCGTAGATGGATTTTTTTGTGCGTGTTATGCTCCCAGTTGGCGCGTAAGTGCTGTCTGATTAATCCTTTAAATTTTCTATGCAGTGCACGCACAACATGCGGTCACGATGATGATGCCATGTCCTCTCACAGGTGATTCTCTGACGAAAGCAGCTTCTGCAGCCCTTCTGTCCTGAGAGGCGTCATGCAGAGCACAAAAAAACGCAGCCACGTCCGTCATGAACCAGCCTGCAAAGAGGACGATGCCTTCTTTTTTTCTTTCCATGTGTTTACAACAAGCAGTGAAAGACGTGAACAGGACAAACGTCATTTTCACCTGATCACTCCCTCCCCCCCTTAACGCCTAAAAAACCCAAACAGTGAGGTGAATGGAGAAGGAGCAAACCGTCGGTCCCCCACTGACCTGGATCGTGCAGGTGTACTCCGAGTCGTCCAGCAGCCTCACCGTGCAGTTGCATTCCCTGTCCAGACTCCTGACGCTGCTGCTCATCAGTCGGCTCAGCATCTTCTCGATCGTCTGCAAACGGGACCAGAGGGAAGCGCGCAGCAGCACATAGATACGGGTCGACTTTCTGTCAGGTTAACGGCGTCCCTGCTCCGAGCTCCAACACCTGGTCGGTGGCGGCGACTGGTGCATCGTTTTATCATCAGCGTGTGAGCGACTCTTAGCAGCAGCGGCGGTGTGTCTTTAATCGGACACGGACTTTGGAGGATGCCGCGTCTGCGTCTGCTGCCCGCGACGACAACGACGGTCTGGTCGGCCCAGTCAGCCCCTCGCCACAGCTGCCCAAGCCCTCGCCATGCCGCGCTCGGTGCTGCTCGGTGTCTGAATGAGGAGTCCGACAGCCAGCTGAGCTCTGGCTGCGTGAGATGCTGCCTGCGCAGACATAAAGACGACAGGAGGAGAAATTCCGATAGGCTGCTGTACGTCGTGACGGCAGCCACATGGTCGAGCATAATAACACAGCAGGGGCCCCGCGCTAAACAGGTCAAACTTTAGACAGATGAGAGTCTGAGTGCACATTTTTCAACAACTGAAATGTCAAAAGAAAATGACATTAGCGCGAGTTAATCACCTCTTTTATCATATTTCTGATTTTGGTTTTCGGTTGTGCAAACAGGAATTGCAGTGGCTCTGAAAATGTATACATGCCTGTTAAAATGTCCAATTCATGTGATTTGTGATAAGTAATTCCAAAACCTTTATGCCTTTGCCGTAAACGGCATAAAAGGAATGTGAAAGCTCATTTATTTGAGGACAAACTCAAAGGCTGCAGTAGCCTCGTTGGAAAGAAAGGCTGACAAGAAATGTGAGATTTGGAGAATTTCTAAAGTGATTGTCAAGTCAAGATGTAGCACGTTCCAACAGGACGAAGGCTGAATGATGAAATGAAATGAAAAAAAAGTTTTATTTAAAGAGAGTAAAAACTTGCAAAATTGGTAAAGAGTATTTTCTTTTCTTTTAACAAAGTTTTTTAGTTTTTTCTGTTTAACGATATGGGATAATCGTTGTATATAGGAGAAATCTGAATATTTTCATCACAAATTCCTGACCTTATAACTGTGGAGAGCTGCTGTAGGCACTTTGTGGATGAAGCTCATTTCAGCTCCTGGTGTCCAGAACCGTGCTCTTTCAGCCATGATACATATCTTACAACAATAAATGATGGTTGACTTGCAAATTAAGAGCTTTACTTTTTGACTCAGCTTTTTCTTCTTGATAGGCCACAGCAGTTCCCACCTTACTGAAGACAAAGACCAGTTTTGTCTATCCTAACATGTCTTCTGAACAAGTCATCAAGATACCAAAACTGGAGAGAGGTCAGGTCATGCACCAAAGCAAGACAATTACACCTGATACAGAAGTTAGTTATTTTTCACTTGTTTATTAAGACCTTTCTGTTAATACGATGAATGTGGAATCACATCAAAAATGTATTGAGGCCAAACTTCTTACATCACTATCTAATTGCACTGGTAAGTATGATTTTTCTAATCTTTGGGTAAAATCTGTTTTTGAGTTCATAGACTAAATGAGAATAGTTGAGTTCTGGATTTTACAGAGCACAGTCTTTTAATGGGAATATGCAGATTTTCAGTTTCACGAGCAATGTCTCCCCCTAGCGATAATTTGGGATTGACAGAGACAAATGAACGTGTGCAAAAACCTCCCCCTACAACAGAAATGGGGATTTTGTAGAATTGAACTAACCCTATACTATATTACACTAAAACAGCTGCATGCTTTTAAAATGCTGTCTTCTAAATGCGGTAAACAAACACAATGTAAATGATTCTAAACTTTCCTGGTAGTACTTACTCACAACTGAAAATACACATCGCATGAAGTTTCTGTAAAGTACAATTATGTATAAATTAGCGTTACAAACATTTTAGAATTATTTTATCTTTATTAGAAGTGAAAAATAAAAGATGAGCTCATCTGCCGTGACATTGTCTCGCAATGCCGTGACCCGGATTCGAACCGGGGTTGCTGCGGCCACAACGCAGAGTACTAACCACTATACGATCACGGCGAGCTACGACGAGCTGCTGGTACAGAGAGCTGAAACTTTCAGAGTCTTTCCTGCGCATCAAAATGTTTTTACCGATTTTGTGTTAAAGCTTGAGTTATTTGATTAGTTATTTTTTCTTTGTATCAGTTAACTGGAAACCACACGGATTGCCACTATATTACTGCTGTTAGTGAGAATAATTCATTGTAAAAATATAACTTTGTTCATTGCACAATACTACCATCTGGTGCTAGATGCGACGAGGTGCTGCAGATTTTTTCCCCTTCTATTTCTGATCTCTGTTCTGATTGGTTGCGCTTGAATACGTAACCATCGGTTTCCTGTTTTGTAACATAATCAACGTGCTTATTACAAAAGAGAAAATTGGTCTTTATACAACGCGACATAGAACGGTGCGAAGAGATCCCGGTAGGGGTTAAGGTAGGTAAAGCTATTTGTCAGATTAATCTTCTATCTTTGTATAACATATTGATATGCATATACTCTGACTTGGGTCCGTTGAGTTTTTGCAGTAGTTCAATTCAGTTTACTATGTAGCGTCAATTCACAACAAATGTTGTCTCGAGCCACTTTACCAACAAAAAAAAACATTTCAATTCAGTCACCGGTATTGAACATAACAAGTGTCATCAAAAATAGATTCATTATTCAGTGCATTAGGCGAAATAGTCATTTTCAGAACTAAATTCAACTTATGCTCATTTCTCAGGTTGTCGCTGCAGGATCGTTGTTGCAGCAGAAGTTTCAACAGTGCATATTTTATGCTTTTGTTCAGATTTTTTTTTTACATGCACTATTTGACAATGACACTTCCATCTATCAATTTTTAAAATGATTTCCCCCGTGTCTGCATTCACCAGGAAATGGCTCACGTGTGCATACACTGGTTCCGTAAGGGACTCCGGTTACATGACAACCCAGCACTGATGGCTGCACTGAAAGACTGTAAAGAGCTTTACCCTGTGTTCATCCTGGACCCTTACCTTCACCACACCAAAGCTGGCATCAACCGCCAGAGGTTCCTCATCGGGTCCCTCAAAGACCTGGACTGCAGCCTGAGGAAGCTCAACTCCAGGTAAAAACATGGATACATCTTTCAAAGAAACATCTCTTTCAAACATTTCTGATTGATATTTGTAACTGTTCTTTTGTAATGATTATATCGTGTTGTGATTTGGCCAGACTGTTTGTCCTGAGGGGGAAACCAGAAGATGTGTTCCCAAAATTGTTCAACAGGTGGAACGTAACAAAGCTTACTTATGAGTATGACACAGAGCCGTACAGTCTACGTCGTGATGAGAAAGTGGCCAGTCTGGCAAAAGAACACGGAGTCGATGTCATCTTCAAAATCTCCCACACGCTTTACAATATAGAAAGGTAAATGTCAGTTTGAGTTTGTCCAGATAGATTATTCTCAATTTCCTGCACAGTAATTTTGTATTCTTTCTGGATTGCTATTCCTCTGAAGAATAATTGAAGAAAACAATGGAAAACCTCCTCTAACCTACAAACGTTTGCAAGCAATAGTGCACAATCTTGGTCCACCCAAGAAACCAATCCCTGCTCCAACTTTGGACAACATGAGAGGTGTGTAGCAAACAGAACCTTACATTAACAATGGGATATGTTTTGAATGTCAAAGTGTGACATCTTTTCATTGTTTATTTGCTGAAGATGTTAAGACTCCTCGCTCACAGAAGTATGAGGACGAATACAGGATTCCGACTTTAGAGGAGCTTGGACTGGACTCACAGTTTCTGGGAGAGGAGCTGTTTCCTGGAGGAGAACAAGAGGCTCTGAGAAGACTAGATGAACACATGAAAAAAACGGTACAGACCTTTTACTCACCTACCACTACCTGCAAGTAGGGCTGTAGTGATACAATAATCTTACGATGCAATACACTATATTCTGCCCACGATACGATATATGTTGCGATATTCAGCCAACGATACAATTCAATACACTTTTGCGATTTTCTGAAAGATTTTAGAGGGACAGAGTGATTTTGGTGACATTTTGTGACTGTTATAGAGTTGGATTGAATTGATTAACTGAAAACTGATTAAAAGCACCAACTACACAATACCTGCTCTGGTTGGACACAGACTTAAAGTCGACAGGTGGACAAAAGGAATCAAAAGAAGTGATGAGAAAACATGTTTCTTTTAATTGAAACAGTTCAAACTTTAGCTGACATGCATTTGTAAAGTAAATAAAGTGAACCAAGTACCTGCTCTGAATAGTTTGATACCTTTTTAATCTGAACATCTGAAGGAATCACTGATGACCGAATCAGTCTCCTGGCGAAGCAAGCAGTGAGTGAGCATGGTGACAGTGGGACGTTATGATACTTGCAGATGAAAATCAATTTTTTTTCTAGGAAAGAAAATATTGATATATATTGTGATATTGATATTATTATACAGCCCTACCTGCAAGACTTTGGGTTCAGTCTGCAGACTAAAGCTAATTCATCTTTAGGGAAAAAGATCTAGTGATTTACCATCTTTGACCATAGAGTAGTGAGTCAAATCAAGTGATCCTCTTTTAGTACATCAGGAATGCTTGACTGCCAGAGCCTTGCAAAGTAAATCTGAGCAGCCTTTCACTGACATGACAGTTATAATGTGACACAATGTGAAAACTGAGCGGGATTCTGTGTCTATAAATGTGAATCTGCTTAATTCAGGGATGGGTGTGTAGCTTTGAGAAGCCTCAGACCTCTCCAAACTCCCTGAGTCCCAGCACCACAGTCCTGAGTCCTTATGTCACCTTTGGGTGCCTCTCAGCAAGAACGTTCTGGTGGAAGCTCACTGAGGTTTACCGGGGGGTGAGTGTCACATTGTACTTCTGGTTAAATAAAAGCAGTGGCGTTAAAACGGCTCATTCTAATTTGTGCGTAGAGAAAGCATTCGGATCCTCCAGTGTCCCTTCATGGTCAGCTGCTCTGGAGAGAGTTTTTCTACACCTGCAGTGTGGGGATCCCTAATTTTAACAAAATGAACGAGAACCCAGTGTGCACAAAGGTGGATTGGGACACAAACGAGCAAAATCTTGCTGCATGGAGAGAGGTACTGCGGGTTGAAAAGTGTTCATATTCTTTTAGGGATCATTTTGATTTTTTCTCTCATTACTTTTATGTCACGATGTTGTGGTTCCCTGAAGGCTCGGACTGGTTTCCCCTTCATTGATGCAATCATGACTCAGCTGAGGCAGGAGGGCTGGATCCACCACCTGGCCCGACATGCTGTCGCTTGTTTTCTCACCAGAGGAGACCTGTGGATCAGCTGGGAAGAAGGACAGAAGGTGTGTTAATTTGCTTTTATGTACAAATCCAATCCTGGCTTGTGGGTAACAAGCATCTCATAATCTGCAAAACGGAAGCTTTGCACAATGTTGCTTGTTTGCAGCACAACTGTGACTGAAATAGCTTGTTGTCTCATCCTAAGGTCTTTGAGGATCTCTTGCTGGATGGCGACTGGGCTCTGAATGCAGGAAACTGGCAGTGGCTGTCGGCAAGCGCTTTCTTCCACCAGTTTTTCAGGGTTTACTCCCCCATCGCGTTCGGTAAAAAGACGGACAAAAACGGAGACTACATTAAGTAAGATCATTAAAATAAAATAAATTGTGTAATTTTATTGCAACGGAACAACGTTGAATTTAATCTGTATGCAGAAAGTACCTTCCTCTTCTGAAGAAGTTCCCAGCACAGTACATCTATGAGCCGTGGAAGGCTCCCCGCAGTGTCCAGCAAGCAGCGGGATGCATTGTGGGAAAAGACTACCCACATCCAATAGTACAGCACGAACAGATCAGCAAGAAAAACATTCAGAGGATGAAGGAGGCTTATGCTAGGAGGTCTTCAGACAACAATGAGTCACCTATCAAAAAGCAAGGTATTACAGGAATATACATCTCTGCAGGCCTTTTGCCTCCTCCGCCTTTAACTCACAGTTGCTGTAAAAACCTGTCTTCCTGACAACTATTTCTTTTTGTGTTTATCATAGGTGTGAAGCGAAAGGCTCCATCTGTCATTGAAATGCTGCAGAAGAAGAGCAGGAAAAAGTAATGGGACACAATGAAGAAAATGTACAAATCACTTAATAATTACCACAAAGCAATCTTTATCATAAGTTACTGAATATATTAAGGATTTTGGGCCCTTGTATAAAACATGTTCTGTCTGACCTTTTATTTTGCATATCATAAATCATTTTCCCTTCGTGTTAAATGTTTAAAAGGTACTAGGAGACAAAAAGTTACATTTAAAGTTAAGGGGGAGTAGATGAGTTGCAAACAGAAGAGTCTGAGCAAAGACATTTTGCACCTAAAAATGTTACTTTTTCCTCAAATTAATATTTAGACTAAGATTACTGGATATCTTATTATTAACCTTACAAGTATTTATATCGTTTCTTGCCTTTTAGCTAAAATACATGCCTTTTATTTTACCTTTTGCTGCAAACCTATTTTTGCCTAAATAAAGACAATGCGAAATATAATTGGTGCTAATTACCTCTTGTCTAAGATTCCAGGATTGTTGTTCCGATGTTCATTTTTGTGTAGATCCACGGTGAGGTTTTCTCGCTTTGTCCACTAGAGGTCACTCTAGATCTGCATGTAGACAGGTAGGCTTCAGCTCACAAGAACACAAATGATAAACTCTTCATATAAAAAGGAAGTTATGAAGGAAATTCAGAGCCAGTGGATAAGCTCATTCTAATCTACTGTTCTCAAGTGTACTTACTTTGCACCTGCTTATTCATTTATCCCACTCAGCAGCTTTGACATTCAATATAATTACAAATATGCGCTACATGCACAATTATTAAAGGCCTAATAAAATATGGAAGCGGATTGTGCAAGTTTACAGTTTTTGTTTCTGATTGACACGGCAGTGTGAGATGAGCAGGACTACATAAAAGCAGTGTGTGTGTGTGTGTGTGTGTGTGTTTCACACAGCTGTTCATGGTGGTCAAGTCTTCTCGTGTTTCTCCTTCCTTGGACATGACACTGGTGAGAATATCAAGAGGATGATGTCACAGCCTCAGCAGCAGCGCAGACGGTCATACAAAGCTGTGCTCAGTTTCCACAGAGACCAGTTAAACATCAAAACAGTCTTCTGGTCAACACTGTATCCTCATAGGAGTTAATATTTTCACATATCAGTCAGTCAGCCATTTTTTTAGGGAAATAATTTGTGCAATGAGTGAAAACAGAATATCTTTACAATTCTAAAGATAAATTTGATCGCTTCCTAATCGGCTCAGATCCATAAATTTGTGAATAACAGCCCTTCTGTATCTGCCTCTTTCTCGTTCCTCCGCTGTTGTGGTCCTGTTCCTGTGCATCCCTGTCATCACTTCACCACTCAAACCATCTTGGAACCGTAAGATCCCACCTGAATTAGAACAGCTTGTCCCCACGCAACTGGGGATCATGTAGCTTTAATTGTAGAAATTTATCTCTAGTGTATGTTGCCAGCAAGTCCAGACATCAAAGAACAGATCTGAACTCATTGCCTGTTGAAGAGTGAGACGATTTGGTAAACCTCGTGTGGACTTTTCAAAGCTGAGACCAGAGGTTTTGCAAACACTGTGAAAAGACACACAACCTTTTATGTCTCACTTTCTGAGTTTTAATCAGATAAAAATGTTTTCTTGCTTTAGGCCAGTTAGAGCTACCAATTTCTTTTCTAAATCCCAGAATGAGCAAAATCAGTTTTACTCAATTTACCTCAAAGTCAGACATTTTATCCAATTCCATGAGATTTGGTAAAATTATCCTTAAATTATGTAACTTGGTTGAAATGTGTAGGATATCTTTCTTTGAACTTCTCATAATACAGTTTGCTAAAACTTGGACCCATTCTTCCAGACACAGTTGATGTAACTAAGTCAGATCGTGAGCTGCTTCCTTACACACACTTCAGCTCCGCCTTGTCTGGGACACATATCAGGGAATTGTGATGTTCACAGCTCATGTCTGTACTCGTTTCACTGCGGATAATAACACTCATCAGTTTTGCTCAGCATCTTCACAAGACTTTCTGCTTTTATTCTAGGGTTGAGACATGCATTTCACACAAAACATTTTTTTTTCTTGTGGACAGAACCTGTCTCCTTTATAAACAGCATTTTGTTAATTCAATCTCCAACTGTAGTTTTATTAGTTTGCAATAATTATAAACATATTCTAGCCTTCCTACAGTTAAGAACAAGTATGTTCTTTTTTTTTATCCAAGCATAAGGTTGATTTTTTTCAGAAACTTGAATGTCAGAGTAAAAAAATAAAAACTTTCTCTCTTACTTGCACTAATGATAGGAGACCCAAAGGACTAGAAGTCTGGAAGTTGTGGCGACTCATGGAAGGGTCACCTTTTATTTCACATGAAAAATGAAATGCCAGTGAAAATGGAGATCTACATTTGGTCAGTCTGCTTCATGCATTTTAGTCAGTCCTCGTCTCCACCAGGCCGTCCCACACTCTGAACCGATCCCTGTCCATTACCACTCAGGTTCTAATGACCGATTCCAGCCAATTATATTTCCCCCTCTGGACCTGCGTTCAATTTATTATTGTGGACAATTATGTTTGCAAGAGACAGATAATGGCATAGAGTCAGAGGTAGTCATCTCAGAAATGACTCCTAGATGTTCTGGACGAAGAGATTTTGGGAAATATTTTATTTATAGTAAAAGATAAAGCAATAGACATGCTGAAAACCTGCATGTAGTGACCTTTGGTGATTTCATGTTTGCACACTGATCATTTACTTGGATCAGGATTTGTCCACCAGAGATCACTTTAGTAATAAATCAATTTTCTAGACTTCCAAAATGCTTAATAATTGTGTTTGTTTTGAGTTTTGTTTGTTTTGATTTTATATTTCTTTATATGTTAGCAGAACAAAATAAGAGTATTCAGCAACCTGAAAAGCTCCCCTTTTGCCATATTTTATAAATATGTCTAAGGTTAATAAAATGAGAAACCCACAATTTTCTTTTAATTCAGTAAATATTAAATCAGCTGATGACAAATATGTTGTTAAAATATAATGATGCACTTTTATAAAATTCACTGTATTATGAAAAATTGCTCTTTTTGTTATGGGAAAATTTAACCCCCTTAATATTTGAGAAAACTTAGGTTTTCATGACAACGGCTGCTCATCAATTAATCATTTGTAGATCGATAAGATCAATCATGCATTGATAACTTGCATTTGTGGGTCACAAAAAGTCAAGCACTGAACCTCCCCCCAGTTTGGATGCCTGTCCATTTAAAATGCACAAGCATCTGAGGCAACTGTTTTCTCCAGCCCCTTTCATAAGATGAGGCTCTGCATCTCATACATACCTATCATCATGGTATATGTGTGTGTTTGGATGGGGTGAGGCGACCGTCCTGCGTTAAATAACACAGTCCATTTTTAGATATCAGTTGCTTTATCCATTTAAACAGTTGAACAGTTACAATATGTAGTTTCCACATCAAAAAAAAAATGTGTTTCCTTAATTTGTAAGTTGAAATCCTGCATTTGCTCATCAAGTTAAGTCTGAATATCAGCTCCCTGGAAAGAAAGGTGGAAAAATGTTGGAGTTAAAAAAGCGGATGAAGGGTCAATGGAGCAAATCAATTTAAATAGATGAAAGGAGGGCACATACGTATGTGTAACCTGATGAGTGGAATCGGACAGACATCTTTAAACTTGATAGGCAGAGGTCAGGAAGGCGTAAGTCATGGGAGAACCAGTGCCAGTCGGTCAGCAGCTGATGTTATTGTGGAGTCTGTTTACAGAGTAAGACAGACATAATATAATATAATATAACATAATATAATATAATATAATTTTTTGTTGTGTTTTGTCATAAGATAGATCTACAAAACTCACAACACTCATCAGTGATATGTATAATGTAGTGTGTTTGTGTGTGTGTGTGTGTGTGTTTGTGTGTGTGTTTGTGTGCTTGGTTGCAAAAAGATAAGAGCCCTTTGCTTTTTTGGCGGCGGCATCTGTCTATATAAGGCTGTTCTATTCCTGCTGCTTTTCCTCTGGGAACCCAGTGCAATTGTCAAACACTGGACAATGCAAGCTACAAAACATGGTAGGCTCTTTCTATTCTGTTCTATTTTTAAAAGAGGTGAACTTGGAAAGATCAACTAAAACTATAGAATCTCTGACTTCAATTTAACGTTGGTCAAGTTTTCATTTTAATTGAAAAGCTTCAGTGATTTTTTTGTTAACTTTAAAAAGTATTAGCGCATGAGGACTAATTTCACATCTTCCCATTTCTCTTAGTAAATCATCCACTACCATCAGAACCGAGAAGAAAAAAAAATTTTCATGCATTTTCAATCCTTTCTCCTTTTTCAGGTAATGAAAAATTAGGGGGCTAAAACATTTGGTATATAAAACATAACATATTTGTGGAAGACCTAATTCTTTTTATTTTGCACTTTGCTATTTAATTGATGTCATATAGCATTTTTGCTTTTTTTTTGTTGACGTAGGTTTGACCAAGTGTGTTCTGCATTTGTGCCTATTTGCAGGCCGACTATAAATAGTCCAGAAGGCTACGCATGCTCGAGTTTGATTGGAAATTGCAGCGCCTTAAGTCAGTGTGGTGGAGTATCTGTCATAGGAGGGAATGACAGTCAGAATGGTGAGTTACAAAATAATATATAATTATAAAGTCTTCAGTGACAATAGCAATTTATTGTATTTTTTACTCCACAGAGCATCTTTTAAGAATTATCTTTATTTTTTTAGTAGCAAACAAAATCTGATGTTTTAATGTTGTTTCATGTTACAACTTGGAGCAATCTAGTTTTTTGCTTGGGCAGGGTACTATCGTCAACATTTTTTATGTTTTTCTTTTCCATTTCTCACTCAAGAGGTTGAGTTGATGTCTTTTGGAAGCTGCAAGGTGAAGATATATAAGTAATGGGTTCACGGAGGACATCAGCACTTTCTGCTTATGGGAACGGACGGTCCAGCAATGGGAATAATGTCAGTGGGAGAAGCCGGCCCAGTGGCTGCAGCTACCTCTCCAACGTGAGGCCAGAAAACAGGTACAGATTCTTGACAAGCTCTCAGCGATGCATCGCTGGTGAACTATTTCTGGTCAGATGAGCTAATTCATCCATAATTCAGGGTTTTTCTGAGATGAAGTCAGCACTTTTTATTTCACTGTTTGTTGCCATGGTACAACACAGTTTAAATAAGCTGCAAATTGAGAATGGGATCTCAGTAATGTACCATGGGCCCAATTTCAAGCATTCGCAGTGGTGTAAGCATTGACAGATTTGCTGGTAGCCCCAGTGGAGTTCTGCTTTATTTTTGTCAATAGATAAATAGTGTGTTTCAGAAAAAAGTCCTCTCTTTGGATAATACAAAAACACTTTTATCACCATTAGGAGCATTATGTTTGCTGTACTTAAAGACTCAGATAAATGTTTATCTCTTTTTCTTGACTGAAAACTGTTAACATGTTATTTTTAGCTACATCTAGTCATATTTATGTTAAATAAATGCAAACATTCACCAAGATGCATACTTCAGATGCATAACTTGTATATTGTCAATATGAGCTGTATCTTCCCTACATCCACATAGCAATAGTGGCCAATATAGAGTACTTATAATTTATTTTCAGTAGTTTACGTCAAATGGACAGCTTAGTTCTTGCACAAAAAACAGAGCTGCATACTCACAATTGCAATATCAAGGTTTGATGTGGCATGTAACCGTTTACTGTATATTGTAATAATTATTTTCAGTAAGGATTTCAGGAAGGTGTTATGGATTGTATTTTTTACCAAATAAATAAGAAAATACTCCTAAAGAGGAGTTTGCCTGTTGTGCCTATTTGCTTAGATTGTTACTCAGATTTTCCCACATGGTCTAAAACATCTGCTGCAGCTGCATTTGAGTAAATCAGGACATCACAACCTGTATGTTTATCTTAGTAATTCAATATAAAATATATGTTATTAAAATTAAGTAAACACAGATTGAAATATTTCAAGTGTTCATTTCTGTTAACTTTTATGATTAAGCAAAAGTTCGGTTTCGTAGAAAGTGTTATACGGGACTAAAATTATTTCTTATGACAATCAAAGCATGGTGAAAGATAAGGCCACTATATAATGTAGAGTGTGTGAACCTAACTCTTAATCCATTTGCATAAATTACTGCACCAATGCAGATAGAAGGGTTCATACCGATTATCTACGTTTTCAGTCTGGTGTGTTATCTTCGTCTTTAAAACACTCTAAACATTTCTGCAGGGTTCAGCTCAGGTGAGTTTTCTCCTAGATGACAGTACTGACCTGTACTGAAAAAAGAAAAGAAACAAAACATACCATGCATTCAGGACTGGATCCTTCTTCCAGTACATGGTGACTTGATAAAACTCAGTGGGACAACTGTGCAAAAAACAAAACAAACAAACAAAAAAACAACTTTCATTCCTTAGACTCCTTTGATTCAGGATTGACACAGAGAACGTAATAGCTGTGTCCTAGACAGGTCTTTATTCTGTGGCTGTTGAACCACTGACTCCAGTTCCACAACTTTTCAGTCTCTCACAAATTTTTGAACACGCTTCCCTCTATGAAGCAGTTATTCCTGGTGTTTATGCACCTTTTCTAAATGGTTTTATGCTACCTCACTTTCCCATTTCTAAGCTTAATATGTCACTTTGTGGACAGCTACTTTCCTTACAATTTACATTTTGTAGCTTCCCCTCTCTGTGGATGGTGTTAGTGACAGACTGTTGGAAAACTATTAAGTCAGCTGTCTTATATAGACTATGTCAGCATACTCATGTACTAAGAATCCTTCATTGCTTTCATGTAAGATTACATGAAAGCAATGACGAACAAAATCAACAAAAATACACATTTGGAATATCAATCAGTATGTATTGAATCTAAATAATGACTTTCCTTTGTTACTTGCATTACTGACATAAACCTACCAATCATATTCTAATTGATTAAGATGTATTTATTTTTAATATTAATGGTAATTTGACTGTGGGGGTGAGTTTCTCCCTGAATACTTGTGCATTTTTGTGTCGGACTGGTAAAAAGTTCTGGGCGATATCTTGGCTTTTGCAGGTGTGTTTGGCTGGATCCTCCGCAGCTTGTAGAGTCCAACAGATAGAGAAGGAAATATAGAATATAGCTTAACATTGATGGTTCTTCTTTTTGTTCCCTGCAAGGAGAATATTTTCCTTCCTTCATCTTTTTCTGCAATTACAGACATGTCACAACAATGACATTTGCACTCCCCCTTAGGGATGTTCCAAAAATGTTTTAATCAAACGTTGTCTCAGAGCTGAACTAGTTTTATTGATGAATTTGATGATACAATATGAATTAATGATGTCCTGAGATGACACACTTTGTGTTTTAATTCTAGGTTCGCATTCATCTGATTTGACGCTAGTGAGTTTGGACAGCTGTGATTTGGTCTAATTGTCTGGGCATTACTTTTAGTTCCTCTGCCTGAAAACAAACATAGAAACATAATTAGCGAGCAATTTCCCATTTCTTGCACAGGAGCACACTCTGCAGCGTAATGGCACAGTTAGCTGAAGAAATGCCGCCCTCCTTCGTGACAACTGTGAAATCAAGAGCCGTGTCTGAAAGCTGCAATGTAAAGTTCACCTGTGTGGTTACAGGTATACATGGCTTCACACAAAGACATAACAGAGTAACAGCATGTTTAAAACACATTGAGCCTAAAGTGACTGAAAATGTTTACATTTTAAATTATGAAATTTAATGTGCTTTTTGTCTCTTTTCTCAGGACACCCTGTCCCTCAAATTACCTGGTATAAGGATGACAAGCAGATGGATAGATACTGCGGGCTGCCTAAATATGAAATATTCCACAATGGACAGAGTCATTCCCTGAACATATACAAGTATTTATATCCAAAAACACTGTTAAAGTTATTTAATTAAGATATAAGGTCAGGATTATATTAAGCTTTCACACTAAGAAATTATAATTACAAAGCCACTGCTCTCCAGATTAATAAGGACCACAGTTTTTCTTTCATTTAACAAAAGATTCTGAAGCTAAAAAGGTGAAACTGAATGTCAAGAATAAGAGTTACATAAAAGTGAAATCCAAAGAAAGTGTAAAGAAAAATTAAGCTGAATGAAACTTTACTCCATCTCCATGTAATTCCTTATGCAGGGGCTTAATTATAATAAGCCCCTGCGGTAATAATAGCAGAAGAAATATCACTATGAGCTCGTTTAACATGTAAATTAATTTTTTAGACACGTCAAAGCAAACTGTTAGCACCTGTCAACAATTTTACGCCATTTGATGCATTCAGTGGTGTTTTATTTTGAAGATAATTTACACACATCCTCAGCACTTCTAGTTCTCCTAGTATATTGCAGTCCAAAGTTAATTCTGCCTCTTAAATAAGACTTATGTGTCTGCTTTTGATGTTGATAATAATCTCCTTGTTCTTGTGATCTTAACAAATCCACAGTTGCACTATGGATGATGCAGCTATCTACCAGGCCTCTGCCATCAATAGTAAAGGAATTGTTTCCTGCTCCGGGGTCCTCGAGGTTGGCGAAATGAACGAGTTCAAGATCCACCAGCGGTACTTTGCCAAGCTCAAACAAAAGGTTGAAAACAAATGCAGGGAAACACAGGGAAAAGAAAACCTGGAACCCCTGCGAACCATCAGCCCAGATCGAACCCAGAGGAAACGCCGCTCAACAATGGAGACCTTTGTCAGCACGCCGAGCCCCATAGAGGATGGAGGCAGTGAAGAGATCCATCAGACAGAAGGTCTGGAGACTGAATGTATGTTGCAGAAGGACATTGTTGAGGAGGTCTATAAAAATTCAAACGCTGACATAAAGGAAGCCGTGTGTGCTAAGACAACTGGACATATAAACAATGACCCTGGCAATAATAAGAGTAGAACATACATGTATGATCCTGATCATAAGGTTTTTACCTCTCAACAACCAAAACCTCCTTTTGTCATGAAGAAGATTAAAATTTCCGACAGTGCAACAGCTGTAAAACCAGAAAGTTTTGGTGGAGGGAAGATGATGAAAGACGATACTTCTTCTGCAGCACCGATCTGCACAAAGACTGTACCAGCCAGTAGAAATTCAGAAGAAGTCATGGAAGTAGAAAGCAGTGTCAGTTCATCTCTTATAAATACTAACTCAAAAACCATAAAAGGGGAATGTGGAATATTAGCGAAAGAGGAGGGATTTCTCATTAAGAACCCGTCAAAGGAGGTAAACATGTTTAATAAAAGGAAAGTGCCTTCACAACGAGAAGTTGTCCCTACATCAGAGTTCTCTATTCCTGCATCTCCAAGCCCTACGGTGTCTGAAGAAGAAGGGAAGAAAATAGCCAAGCACACAAATGAAGGAAGTTACAAAGAAACAGAAAAATGTTTGGAGAAACAGAAACCGGTTCCTCACATTGTGTCTGCACAAAACAAGTCAAGCAATAAATCAAGCATTGCTAAGGAGGACACTGATAAAACCGGACATGTTGGAACACTGGACACTGACGTAAAGTCAAACACATCACTGGATGGTTCTGGTTTTAGAGAGCCGGTGGACACACCATGTGACACTGTTTCTTGCCAAACAAAGGAGTCTGCGTCTCAACCAGCAGTGCTACCTGAGGTGAGTTAACATTTTTTGCATGAGGTCATAGCGGCTTTATGCAGGCAGCACAGACCCCATAAGCAACACAAGCATCCTGGTGATATTAATAGCTTTTACAAGCATGCCCTGTTCTGGGTAACGAGCTTTAAATGACGCACATGTTGACAGCCGGAGCAGTTGTGTTGATGTAAGACATGGTCTGATGTTTGGCTTTGTGCTCTTATTCTGATATAAGTTTTAGTTTTTGTAACCTACAAAGGGACTGCAGACGCAAATTAGATTATGCTATAATCTGGTAGAGCTCATGAAATGATGACATTTTTGTTTGAGTTTCACATTGTCTCTTTCTAAATAAAATGTATCATTGTTATTATTATTATACACATGCTGGCAAAAAATTGCATAATCGCAGCATTCATACTAAAGGACCAGTGAAAAATACCAAAAGATTTTGTAAATGTTAAATCTATAGCTTGTACTAAATTTGTCAAAATATTATTAAAGTATAATTTTGTTTTAGATTTAATTATAATGTTTTTAAGCTACAGACATGGAACATAGCACAGTGAGTCTTATAAGGGTCTGTATATTAAATTGGGTTTTTATTGTCTTCAGTAAGATTCAAGCTAGATGTTTTCCCTTAAATGTAGCCAAATATACGTGTTTAGTTTTTCTTTTCCAATTGAAAATGATAAATGTAAACGAAATGAACAAAACACAAAGGCTGTCGTTAGCTGAGAAGAATCAATGTCTACAGTACACACACCGCTTATGCAATCGCCTCAACCTCATCTGCATAGTGTGAGCTGAGACAAAGCACCACACGGCAAGAAGGCTACTTAAAATAATTCACATTCCTTTGTGGCCACCTTACATTTAAAATAGCAACCTTCCTTTTGAATATGCCTCTTGATGTCAGGTTAGTTAGGAGTGGAAAGATAAATGGAAAGGGTAAAAATGTTGACGTCATTTCAGAGTTTGCATCTTGGACTTAACTGGATTTAATCCTTTCATGATACACTGAGACAAGAAGTCTTTAAAAAAGGAACAATACTAGATAAAAAACAAAAGATGTTACTTTTAAACACCGAATTCTTTTATTGCAATGTTCTATTAATACTTGCACTGACTGAATCAGTATGTTAAAGGTACATTTACCAAACTGAATTGGTTTACAATTTAGACCAATGTAGCACATTGTACATCATAATATTTTCCTTCAAATTCTTTTCCTTCTATGTTGTGGATTGCTTTGTGGCTGTTTTTAAGTTTGCATGTGTTTATTTATGTCAAGCAAAGCCAGGGATAAAGGAATAAGTATTTACGGCTTGTGTTATATCCCAAGGTTACAAAGGCCGACGCAGACATGAACTGGAATGATGCACCTGTCAGCCTTAAGCTACCACTCAACCAGCACAACATAAACTCAGAGCTGCCACAAAAGACAGATGACATCCTGACCTCTCCTTTGTCCAGTAGTCCTCAAACAATCACTGACGAAACACCACAGGCTACATCGGATGATTCCAGGAAACCAAATGGAAGCTGTTCAGCCATTTTTACTCGCTTACAGAAGTCTGCACATGAAATCCCTAGTTGTAGTGAGAGCATCCCGCAGTGTAATGTTGCTGTCACCCAGCAAAGCCAAGTGGATACTGCTATAAAAACCTTTGACGGGACAGAAATACAAGAGGAGAAGTTAAAGGTTGATGAGGTGGGTAAGTTCAAAGTTCAGACTGTCAAGGGGACGCGAAGTGAGAAGATACTGGAAGTGGAGCCGAGTTGTCTACACGAAAAAGCTAACTTACCAAAAAAGACCAAAGATGTAGGGAAAAAAGACTCTGGGGAAAAATCTGCACAATCTCCCATCGTTGATGCTAAGAAGAGTCAATTCACACATTGTGAGGATTTGAAGGAAGGTCGACTTGAGACTGCTACCCGAAAACAACTTCCTGAAAACACAAATGCACCCAAAGACACAATGACATTCACAAAAATACCCAAAACCGAATCCAAAGTTATTTCTATTGCTGAACTTTTAAGAGCTCAAATAAAGGCTCTCGAGTTGACACAGGACAATCCAGCCTCCAACATGTCTGTCCCCTGCAAGTTAACAAAAGATCCTTTGATAAAGGATAAAGAAGTATGTCAGCAAGCAAGAGATGAATCCAAAAAAAGTAAACCGGAGGCGAATACTATCAAGACTAAAAATGAAACTGAGACAAGCACTGACAGAGGACCTGAAACGAACCTAAAGGAAACACTCATGAGGGTCTATCAGCAGCTAAATGAAAAGGAACAGGAACATGTTCTGACGTCAAATGAAACTTCAACAACTGTTCAGACTTTAGACACACCTGTTGTGGTCCCTTCTACCTTTTTCAAGGAAACTAGCACAGCAACAGATATAAACATGATCCATGGAAGAATGGATAAAACTAATGAAGAAGTTATGGACACCAGTCAGGAAACTGTGGTTCCGTTAACAGATCATTCTATTATTTCTTGGTCTGAGAGTAAAAATGTAAACAGCAGTCCCCTTTCTTTACCTTCAGAGAATGGATTTATTAAGGAAATTCAGTCCATTTCAAATCCTCTAGAAACAAGTCTTGAGAAATCTGGTTCTCTAATTACAGCAGCACAAACGGAGAATAACATTCAAACAGAGCAGGGTACAGTTGTGGAGCACACTAGAGGAGGAACTGTTCAAGTTCCCAATATGGCAACACCAATTTCACAAAAACAGTTCAACGACAAATTAGAAAGAGTTTCTGAGCAATACAAAATGGAGAAACCTGTAGCTAATTCGTTTCAGACCTTGCAAGCATATCATCAGTCTGAACATGAATTTATTTTAACGAGGCAAGTAAAGAATATTCTTCCTACAGAGCAGGAGAGCTTAGTGGTTAAAGAAGGTATGAGACCTGACCCGTTTAACATTTTAACTCCAGAGTTCACCCCACTGTTAAAGAAGATTGATTTTATTTCACCGATTCCCTCTGCGACTCCACAAGAGCTAGCCTCTGGGGCACGTCGCAAAATCCCACCATCGAATGCAAAAACAGAGGAGGCTCAAGAGTCAACATCACCCACTAATAGCCAAACTCAGAAAAGAGAGATGCCTGGTCAGAGCAGCAAGCTCTCAGCAAGCTCTGTGTCTCCAAGCCTGTCACGACGGTCACCGTTGCTGCTCCCCGCAGAAGAGCAAACATCTGTGGAAGAAAGGCAATCTCCACTTTTGACCAGAAGGAAGATGGCTTCTGAAACTCAAATACAAACCCAACTGCGTACTGAGAAGATCCTCACTGAGGGCAAACCTGCAGAGAAGGACAAACATAACCCATTCAAAGGTAAAGTGGAAAATGAAATGACCTAATCTCTTTAAATGCTTCTATAGTTGCGCTTACAGAAAAGGGGATGCTATCAAAGATAGTTTTGTAATATAGATATATCTGCTAGAGAAGTAAGCTCTCACATTTTTTGCTGTTGGGGAAAAAATATTGCACTGGGATAAACATGTACTAACAGGATGCAGATAATGGTGCATGAAGAGAGTCCCACTTTTGATCCTAAGCTAGCAGCAGCAACCACAGTCATTACAGATGTTGTTACATCCCAGTGAACTGGCCAATAAGAGATTTAATCTCCCTCTGCAAATCAGTTTGTTTAATTTAAAAACTGAAATGATTTTGCTGAATTTGTCCGCGCAAAAAAAAAATCCAGATTACAGTCTTTTGTTAGCAAAAAAGCAAAATTAAAAACACATTTTAATCTATTGAAATCACTACCAGCCCTATATAACACACAAAACCGCCTCATAACAAATCGTCTTTTAACTACATAATGTTTGGGTAATTGAGTGAGGATTGTTATAATGTTTTGTAACAATCCTCATTTGGCTTTCAATGATGGTACATCACTGTCAGCTTACTACCTTTGCACGAAATTATTTGAAATCTAGAGTCATTGGATTCTATGCAGGCAATAGAGACTCGGGTCCATTTTGCATTTAGTTGTCATCTTAATCAGCACGTTTTACGTTAAAAGAAAAATCAATATCTCAGTGTATTTTTCTCTAACTAAATTAATTCTTGTCTATTTTTTATTTCTCTCTCTCTTTTTTTTTAGCTCTTTTCCATTGTTTATAAACAGATAAACAATCATGGGCTGTCATCGCTAGGATATGTGCATGCCTACAGTGTTTTAATATCTCACAGATACTTGTTGCATTAATCACACAAACTTTAACTTGGAACTTTACATTGTTTACTACAGAAGACTTCTGTCTCCTACATGGAGTTTGTACACTATTAACATGGATCTAGGGAGTTTTTCAGTGTGCTCAAGTTTCTTCACTGTTCAGAAACAAGGATGAAATTGTAACTGGTAACTAAAGGATTTTGGGTGTTTCTGTGTTTGTTGAAAATTGATCCCATCTCTCGCCTATAGATGCTATGAGCAAAATTTACTATGTCTTCATCTTTGCAAAAACAAAGATTGCATATTGCAAACATGTGCAACTAAGGGGGGATTTTTGCTGTGTGCTCTGTGTCGTGTTTCTCTCCAGCTCCTCAGGTTATCCGTAAGATCAGGCCTGAAGTCTTTGCAGATGGCTCAGGACACGTGAAACTGTGGTGCCAGTTCTTCAATGTTCTTAGCGACTCAAACGTCAAGTGGTACAAAGATGAGGAGGAGATTGCGCAGGTTAAAAAAATGTAAGTTCATCACAATATGTTTTTTTAATTATTATTTTGTTTTCAATAGTTTAGAAACATTCTAAAATGTTTGTTGTGTGTTTCCCAGTGCAGGGGATGAGACCCAGGTCAACCTGGCCATTGTTCAGGCGTCGTGTAAAGACTCAGGAGTTTATGGATGCTCAATAACCAATGAATATGGTTCTGATGCCACAGACTTTCTACTTAGCGCTGATAGTATGTATACTATCAAAAGTAATATTTCTATGATAGATTTATTATTTACCACAAGACAAGACATGTTTTATCTGCCTTGTTTTTCAGTTTTGGCTGGAATGTCTCTCCGTGAGGACCTTGGTGGTAAGATCAGATTTAGGTAGCTTGTTTAAATATTTATTTCTCTGTTATTTATTTAGGTTTTCAACAAACCTCTGTTTATGACTGTTTATACAGTTGGGGAGGAAATTGAAATGACCCCCCTCATATTCAACAAGGGACTGGCGGACTCAGGCATCTGGGGCAACAAATTCTTTGGACGTATAATAATAACGGAGTCTCAAATTGGAGCTAGCTGTTCCAGTAAAATCTGGAGAGCTAAAGTCATTTACGGTCTTGAGCCTGTTTTTGAGTCTGGTAACACATGCATAATTAAAACACGCAGCCCTATCACCTATGCAGGCAAGGAGGAAAGCTCGCTCATAGAAAGGAACCAGCACATCATGAAACAGGTATCTGAAAAAGTGGAATTTTGAGTTTTATTCTTACCATTCTAGATTCAAAAACGTCACACAGTATAGCAGGAGTCTTAACATTAAAGGAAGCCAGGTGTCATGTCTGCCACCCACACAGGATTACTGTGGTACTAATCTGCTTAATCTTAAATAAAAAAAAAATACAGAAGGTTTTGCTAATCTTTTACTGGCTGTGATGCTATGTTTTCTATACAGGAGTGTAGAAATCAGAACTTGGCACGGGAATACTGCAAAATCTTCAGTGCGGAGGCGAGGGTCATAGAAAACTTTGGACCCCCTCTGGAGTGAGCAACATACATTTTTAGTCGTGATAATAAACCGTCAGATGCTCTAAAAACTTTCCTGAAAGTTATTCCGTCTCTAACCTTATTTATCCTCACTTTCTACACAGGATAAGTCCAGTGTACTTGATGTACAGACCAGCAAACCCAGTCCCCTATGCCACAGTGGAAACGGATCTGCTTGGAGTCTATAAGAAATACTCTGTCCTGGATGATACAGGGAGAATAAACGTCAAGACTGGGTCTGAAGTAGAGCAGAAGTGCTGTGCATTGCAGCACTGGATTTTTCAGTGGACTTCTGGCAATTTACTTCTCACTCGCCTGGAAGGTGAGCTGACACTCAACGTCAGTGGTGCATTGTAGAGTTTTACATATTACATATTATTGAAGCATAGCGTCATGCATTTGCAGCAGATTTATTGACAGCACATTAATTGGATTGAGGTCTAGGAATTCTTTGACTTGGTACATTAACCTGCATGAAATGACCAGCAGGAGAGAGACACTGTGATCATAGAGTGAATAAGGCCTGAATCCTCTGGATTGATAAAACAGCAGATCCATGTTTTCGTGTTATTCATGCTAAGTTTTGATCCCACAATCTAAATGTTGCAGCTGAATGATCAGATTTTAATGTTTTCCCAATCTGCTATGATCCAATTTTGTGAGCTTGTGTCTGGTATTGTATTTCTATTCATAGGAGATGGTAAACGCATGTGGTGGCTGTGCTGCTGCTGCAGCAGTCCATCTGTCTCAGGGTTGTTGTGTGTGATTATATTTTGCATCCCTTTGTTACAACATTTGTGGGGATTTTTTTGCTATGTTTTTCTTTCTATGACCTTTTACTCAAGTCATATTGAGCCACACAGTTACTGCTGACTGGATATTTTTCTTATTTTTCAGACCGCTCTCAATAAAATTTGTAATATGTTTGTGGGTGAAAATCCCAGTATATCATTGGTGTCTAAAGTTCTTAGACTTTAAACACATTTAAAGTCCCATTGCTCAGTCATTTCAAACAAGTCATGCATGCACAAATTTCTACTTCTATTATGCATCACAAACAATATCAGAATTCTTGCTAAAGTGTTTTTTTAAAATACAATCGTAAAGCAAAAACTTTGAGAAAATTTTCTAATTTGATTTTAGTAATGCTTTTATCCACTCACTTGTGCCCAGTGTTTTAATCAAATATATTATGTTTCACATTTTCCAGTACCGTGTTGTGTAGCAATAATTTCCTGAGCACATCTGTCATATTTAAACATGCTAACCAAACAACAGAAAAAAATCTAGCTTCTGTTTGGTTTCATTTTGCAGGTGTTGACACCAAGATCACCAATGTCGGTGTTTCAGTCAAATCAACAGGGTAAATATACGTGTGTAATGTTTTTGCAAATTATGCTCCTTGAACCTCGTTTTTACAGGTAATTTGCATTTGCACAAATCGTCACTGCAGCCTTTCTGTTTTCTGTGTTATGCTGCAGGAACCAGGGTTTATCCATTGACGGAAATCCCAAGGTTTTTGATCAGTTTGTCCTACAGCACAAGTGCAACTACTTCTGCGGCCTGCTTGGGCTGAGATCTTTGAAGGTTATGGACTCTTTAAGCACCCCAACAAACCCAAAAGGCTCCAAGAGTCCCTTACTGCAGCGCAAAAAGGTTTTGCCCTCTTCCAGCCCTCAAACCACCAGAAAAGCTGCTGTAAGTCCCAGGATGCCCAGGAAGGCTGAACCTGAAGGCATCAACAGTTCTTCGACTCAAAAAGATTCTGACGCTCCCAAGGTAGTGAAAGCAGTGCAGACATGACAGAGCAGTATCTTGTCAGATACCATTCGTTACAACTAGTACCACTTCAGAAGTCCCCACAAGGAAGTTAGAATAGTTTTAATAAATATATGTAATGATATTTAATTTGACCATGTACCATTCCTTGCCCTATGATACTTGCTGTGGAGAATATTTGTTATATGCTGCATTTTATATTTTTAATTCAGTTATTTAATAAGAAGTGTAGTCCTTTATGAATTTGGTGTTTTGTTAGTTAAACTCCAGATTGTAGAAGCCTAACTCAGGTCAGTATCTTTACTACAAAAGTGTAAAATTAATCAAATTGAAGCTGTGTTACATGTTACATGCTCTTGACTTTTACTGACAGCTTAAGAAGTAAATATACACACACACAATATATATATATA
>CAEGAF010132078.1:0-29773 GCA_903067075.1 Micropoecilia bifurca
ATTTACTGATTCACATTAGACTGAATGTTGATTAACTATCAATTAATATTAGACTGAATATGAACTAAAGTAATATCCAAAATTATAATACCAAAAAATCTCTAACATTCACATTTATTACTGAAGGTTACTCAGTTACTTTTTCTACTTGATTACAGCTGCAAAACTTCCAGGGTCTCTACCAGCGTCATGCATCTAAAGATTGAAGTTCTTCTCTGCAAAATAGCTGAAACTGTGTAAAATGTTTAAAGTTTGTTGTTTTATAATATCACAACAAAAAAGTCTTTACGACAAACAGGATGCATTAAAGTGCTGCACCGCAAGAACAAAATGACTGATGGCAGTTGGGTTTTATTTATGGGTTTTACAGTAAATGTTTTAAACATATGAAATCTATTTCTCATTTACCCTCCAATTAAATTAGTCTGTTGCATAGCATTTCAATGAAACTAATGAAAGTACAAATAGTTCCAGTGACGCGCTGTAAAACGCAGAAACAGCTGCATCTTCACCTGGTTTCTGTGTCTCCAGGTGGAAGTGCTGAGCAACGTGAAAACTCTGGAGAAGGAGTATCCATGTCTGGCTGCAGTGAATCGCTGCGCTAACAGTAAGACAGCAACGTTTCTTCTCAACACAGATTTCCTACAGATCTAATCAGTGCTATTAAGAACCTAAAACCTCTCCAGATGTGCCTCGTCATCAGGCGAGAGTCATCAAGCTGCAGTACTGTGGAGAGGGACCGATCCAGAAGACACTCATGTTGGTCGGAAAAGTAAGAGTTTTAAATGCTTGCTGATCTGTCATGGAAGAATGCATAATAATAATACTGCTACTTGTAATTTCCTCGTCTTGTTTTGTGTTTGCAGGGCATTACCTACGACACGGGAGGAGCAGACATCAAGGCTGGAGGCTTCATGGCCGGGATGCACAGAGACAAGTGTGGAGCTGCTGCTGTTGCTGGATTCTTCCAGGTAAAGAATCAGTTTATCAACCACAGGTCAGATGATCACAGCTGAGGGCAATTAATGGAAACCAACTAACCTAACAGCGAGCCGGAGAGACTTGATAGAAAAGACAACGAATAAACGTATAAATATTAAAATATTTGTTTAGGAGAAGGATGTTTGAATATGAATGTTCTCTGCTGCTGTTGAAATGAGTTGTGAGAATCAGTAGAAAAGAAGCAGGAGTTATTAATTAGACTCATATTGTCCAGTTTGTCTCTGTGAGACATTATCAGACACTCTGGTCTTCTTTGATTTCAGTCCAAGTGAGTTTATTTTTATTTTTTTACCGTTTCTTTCAAGATCTCAAATATTCAGACAGTTTCAAATACTTTGTTTTTCATGGATCAGAACAGCTGTACATTATCTGCCATTAAACTGACTGAAGATATTGTAATATTTATTAATGATGTGTCCAAGTGAGTGAATACATATTAATTCTTTATTATTCATTTGTTTATTTCATTCATTTACAGTTTAAAATGAACATGTTGCATAAACATAACATAAACATTTTTCAATGAAAATGAGTAGTTTGAAGAAAAAGATCTCATATAGTTTTTCCATCTACTAATTATCAATTAACCGTCCATATAGATAAATCTTTGATTACAAAACAGAAGTGGGCCCAAAGCAGAGCCCTGGAGACCCCCATGCTAGATCATTACAGTCTGTTAGGATGTGGTTTATCTGGACACTAGAGCTTCTCACCAAACTATGAAGTCTGTTAATTGACTGTCTTGAATATTTTTTTTGCATTTCTAAAAATAATAATAATAATTGAGGCTCTACTTATAAAAAGCAAATTGGACTGGAAGAGAAACCCCACCATTCAGATTCTGTTTGATGTAGATCTAACCTCGTTTAGATTTTAGCCCATCTGAAGCCGAGACATCTGAAGGTGTTTGGTGCGATGACCATGGTGAGGAACAGTGTTGGCTCAGGTGAGTGTTGACCTCTTCATACCTCCACTGATATATAATAATAATAATTAAACACGTCCTGGACTCAGCTGCCACCTTCCTGTGTGTTTTCTCAGACTGCTACGTTGCAGACGAGCTGGTGGTGTCCCGCGCCGGTCGCAGGGTCCGGGTGGGAAACACAGACGCAGAAGGCCGTATGGTGATGGTGGACCTGCTCTGTGAGATGAAGGAGAAGGTTGGAAACGCTGCATCAACCCCCTCACAGATCTGTCGTTTCCTCTGATCCGTCTCCTCTAAATGTGACGGTTCGTCTCTGCAGGCGGCGCAGGAAGTTTCCCCGCATATCTTCACGATTGCGACTCTGACTGGTCACGCCATTAGAGCCATGGGGCCAAACTATTCTGTGAGTTTTCTGGAAAAATGCAAACCTGAACTCACTGGAAGCGTTCACGCTTTCCCTCGTTACAAATGTTATCGTTGTAGATCATCATGGACAACGGGCCGGCGCACCGCAGCGGGAACGCCGCTCAGTGGCAGAAAGGTGAGGCGGACTGTGACTCGCTGAGAGGAGAGGACATTTATAGAATACAATAAAATAGAATACAATAGAATAGAATACAATACAATACAATAGAATTTTCCTTATTGATCCCCAATGAGAAATTACTTATTTGTCCACAAGCTACTCCATCCGAAATATCACAACATCTCCATAAGCAATACAAAGTATGTTTCAGAGAATTATAAATAATTATAATATGTGCATGAGATTGATGTTGTAATTTAAATATGACTTAAATAAAAAATAAAGTTACATAATAACAAGCATGTACATAGAAATATGTTAATTTATGAATAAATCTCTAAATGAGTCCAAAGTTTAGATTTTAAGGTACCAAGTTTGGCTTGTATCATTTATTTATTTATTTATTATTATTATTATTATTATTATTATTATTATTATTATTATTATTATTATTATTATTATTATTATTATTATTAATTTTTATTACAATAAATTAAAAAAAAGATTTATCAATATGGAAACTATTATTTCCATAGAGAAATAATTTCTCTATGATTAAAGCATAATTTAATTGATGTTTTAATGTCAAATTAAAACATCAATTACATGTTTTAATTTAACATTTAATTGATGTTAATTTAAAAAAACTAAGCTGAGATGATCGGACATATTATTTTTGTTATTTTAACCACTTTTTGTTCGACGGTATCAATAAAAATCGGTAAATTTGAAAATATGATTAAATTGAGTTCATGTGTTCAGTGTGGATTTCATGTATCGGAAGTGAAAAAAGTGAATTTTGCATCTTTATTCTTAAATAATTCAGAATTTTCGCTAATTACAATCCCTAATTTGTCCTTTTCAACTGCAATACATCTAGTTGCCCACAAGGCTTAAATGAAAGTTTCTGCGTGAGGCTGCGTGTTTGCAGCTCTTTGTAACCTGATCTCCGTGGCTCCTGCAGCCGGAGACGTTCTGGGTGACGTGTTTGAGATTTCCACCATCAGACGGGAGGACTACGACTTCCACAAGGGCCCGTCTGAGTACGAGGACATCCTGCAGAGCAACAACCTCCCGTCCTCCGCCACGCCGCGAGGACATCAGGCCCCCGCCGCCTTCCTCGTCATGACCTCGGGCCTCGACAAGGTCGTCGGAAGAACCCGCCGCTTGCGCGTCTGCAGCTCGTTGGGACCAGAACCGCTGACCTCTTGTTTGAATGTCTCCGCAGCACGGAGTCGACTCGGACGCGCCTCTGCCCTACTCCCACATCGACATCGCCGGGTCCAGTGGTCCTTTTCCCGGAGTCCCTACTGGGGCCCCCATCGTCGCCATGGCAACCAACTACATCTTTCAAGACAGCCTCTAAAAAAATATATATTGATTTAAAAAGAAAGAAAAACCTTGATGAAACTCACTCAATCTAGTATTTTCCTTCATATTTACTCTTGTGAAAACCTCAGGTTTGTCTTTCTGTTTGTTTCTAACTTTCTTTCGTTCTGAATCATGAGTGGAATAAACCTGCGAAGTGGCCTGAATCAGAAAACTCTCAGGGGTTAAATTTAGACATTTATGAAACCAGGTTCTGCTCATTACTCAATAAAGAAGTGGAGGTTTACGGTTGAACCGCTGTGTCCGTCTCATATTTGTGTTTTTTCTTCAAACAAATGAAATGTTGAAATCAAATGACACTTTATAAAAGATGGGGACCAGAACATTTATGACTCCAGTAAAACTGGTATGATGATGTTATATTTGATACAAATTATTGGAAATGTTTGACTTCACACATTTATTTTGAGGTATTACTGTGATAAAGATTGATTTTAACAACTATTTTTTAGGTAATAAATTGACTGCATGGCACAATATTTATAGCAACACAAATACTGCTTTTGAAAAACATTCTCATTTGAAATTGGCATCCTGAGTGTCATATTCAAATTATTTATAACCCACATGATATCACTCATGTATATATTGACTTTTAAATGTAGATATTTATATTTTCTAAATTATGTATCTTCCTCTAAATGCTGTGATACATGTCCAACACAAACAGTGCCTTATAAATGTATTTGTGCTCCATGTCACGTTACAACTACAAACTTTAATGTTTTCTGAATAAACTCAAAGTGGAGCATAAATGTGAAGTCAAAAATAATTCATAAAATAAATGGTTTTAGAGTTAAATCTTTAATTCCCTTCAAATAAAATCCACTGCAAGCATGTTGAGCTGCAAAACCAAACACAGTGGATAAAACTGGTACAAACTTACCATCAAAGACTTGACTTAGTACAGTAAATACAACCTTAAATTCACAATTATTTTACAAAACAGCCATAACTTCATGCAAACTGATGAATAGATTATCTACTTTCTGAAAACAAAATGAGGGTTTGAAGAAGCAACTCCATGTTATCAACTTAGTAAAGGCTAACGTGGTTTAATTTACGGCACATTTTAATAAGTATGTTTCTAAACAATTTGAACAAAAGTGTTTTGTGCAGAAAAATAATGAGAAAAACAATCTAACACATTCACAGCAGCCTCAAACCGCCCCCTGGTGGCCAAGCGAAGTAGAAACTCCTCAGTATGTCATCATCAAGGGTTCTTTGGGCTGACGGGTTTCAAAATGCCTCCTGAAGTCTTCGTCGAAGTGTTCGAGGTCATCTTTACGGAGAAAGTCCTGCAAACAGACACCGTTGCAGTTTACTGATGTTTTAATACACACACACTTTAAATAACATCTGTGATGATGGGTTATTAAAGCCAATGAAGAGAGAAAACAGTAAACATGCAAGAAAAAAATCCAAAATTTTGATATCAATTTCAGAAGTGTCTGAAAGGTCACATTTTTTAACTTGAAACTCCCAACATTTGGGAGCTAAGAGATTTCTTAATATTTCTGCAAAGGATTTCTCGAAATGTAATTTTTTTTCTCGACTTTTAGAACTCAAAATGTTCTTGATTTTGTTCTAGAACATTTCTGAGATTCATCTCAGAATTTCAGTATTTGGGTGGAGACATTGTAGAACTCTCATATGTTCTACAATGTCTCTTATAAGTTGTTGTAAACGTCAGATGCTCTCATACAGACCTTGGGAAAGTTTCCAATGAGTTTTAGTGCATGTTCCTTCAGGATCTTCAGTCTTTCTTCTTCTATGATCTGTTTAATCGCCGCCTCTTCTTTCTGCTCAGCTGCTCTGGCTCTAGCTTCCAGTTCCTGGTGAGATAGAAAATGGTCTTAAAAATGTCTCTACTTTCTAATAAAACACAGCACATGTTGTTGTTCAGTGACGGATTTTGACCCGTACCTCTTCAGCCTCCCGCTGTTGTCGCTTCTCCTCTATCAGCCTCTCCACCTCGTGCCGGTGCTCCACCTGCTTCATGCGCCGCCTGCGGGCGTTCATCTGCTCGATCCGATCGTCCTCTGCGAACTTGGCCATCATGGCATCCCTGAAGACCTGGTCCTCCTGTTTCTGACGCTGCTTCTGCATCTCTTTCCAGGCCTTGTGCTCCTGCATGCTCTTCTTTATCATCAGCTTCTCCCTGATCCTCTTTTCCATCTCTTCCTAACAGGGCAGATTAATAATGTATTTAACACGACAGCTGAGATCGTGAAGCGTTTGTTTTCTGCTCCATTCTTACAATGTCTTTCTTTCTCTGCGCCTCCTCTTGTTGCTCCATGTATAACTCCAGGCGGACGCTTTCGAGGTCGTCACGCTGCTTCCGGTCCTTTTCCATCTTCTCACACAGCTGGAGATCAGATGGGAACAGCAGGTAAAGGCGTTTTCCATAAATTAATGGGCATTATTAATATCAACAGGTAGAAAAGCTTTTTCGTAACTATTTTCTGGATCTGTTGCTTTGCTTCTTCCCGTTCTTTCATCTTAGTCTTTCTGGACTCTTCCGTATCCTGCTGCTGCTTCACAAACTCCATGATGCGTCTGTTTTCCTCCTCGATCTTCTGCTTCTCCAGGAGCTTCCACCTTGCCTGCTCCCGTTTGAACTCCTCAATTTGCTGCATGGTGGCTTGGACCTTCTCCAACTTTAGCTGTTTCTCCCTTTGACAGAAACATTTCATCTCAACAAGTCAAAAACACTTCATAGAAACACTAACAAAATGCTTCACATAAATTTATTAAAGTGGACCTATTATAGTTCCTTGAACTGGTTAGGTCTATGTGTATAAAAAACACGATTTCTGACTTTAATCTCAAAAGATTGAATTCAGAATTGTGAGAAAAATCTAATATTACAATAATTTACACAAATCTTTTCTCAGACAATCCAATTAAGCTGCTGAAAAAAGAGTTAAGAAAAAAGAAAAGAAAAGCAGCCATTTACATTAAACGGTAAAACCAGCTGACTAAACACTCTGGAATTCCGCTGGGGTTGCTAGGTAACAGGGCTGGACTCTGCTGGGGTTGCTAGGTAACGGTGCAGTATTACTCAGTAATCGGGAGGTTTTTGAAACGTCTCATTTTCCAGACACTAAAACACATTTACTCATTGCTTAAAAAAAAAAGGCTGTTTTTAGAAGCAGTTGAGATCCAACTACAAGAATGGAAATGTGCAGAGTGAATTTTGCAGACTCACATCTCCTCCTCCTCGTGTATTTTCCTGATGATCTCGTCCACCATGAGCTTCTCCTTGAGGAAAACCTCGTAGGCCTCCTGTCTCTTGATCTCCCTCTCCATGACCTGCGCATCCAGGTCTTTCTTTTGCTGAACCTTATCCTCTTGTTGCTTCTCCTCCTGCCTCAGGAGCTCAGCGGCTGCTTCTTCACGTTCTCTCTTCATTGTGTCGGCCAACTCTGCCTGAATCAGCTATCACAGAAAACACACGACGTAACGGTAAGCTCCGGTATTGGTCGGTATAGATTAAGGAAGACTTTTTTTTTTCTTCCTTTTGTGAGATGTCATACAAAGACGAGACCAAATAATTTTCACTAGGGCTGGACAATAAATCAGTAACGGTACATATTGTGATAGAAACTATGTTCAATAATTTCACTGAACTCTGATCCAGAACTGCTCAGTATTCTGGGAGATGTAGGCAGAGGAAAGGCTTTAGCTGCTCAACCTAACTCCTGCCTCACTTTTTGGTTTCCTAGCAACTCACTCACTCTTCGGTTTCCTAGCAACAACCTGCTGAGTAACTTGCGCAGCAGCAGTTTCAGTTGTTGCCACCATTCCTCATAACTACTTAAAAACAAAAAACATCGTAGAGGAAAAACTGTGACAGTACTTCAGATATTTAAAGCTTTTACTGAGAGTATTTTAAAGAATCTCTGAGTTGACGAGACAGAAAACGTCTGAAATCTGAGTGATATTCGAAGGCGGCACCCACAGCATTCTGACGCCTCGCCGCTTCCCGCTCAGCCAGCTGAGCACCGATTTCCTTGCTCACATACGCAGCCAGCAGCTTGGACTCCAGCTCCCTGATCTCCAGGCTAAGCATTAAAGGAGGAAAACAAATGTTACTGTACTGTTACTGTAATCGACAACTCTGGTTACACATGAGACCAAGTGTGGAAGTAGTAAAGAGAAGCGCACCTGTTTGCTCTAACCTGCTGCCTCATTTTCTCATCCTTTTCCTTCTCGTGGGCAATGCGAGCCAACTCTTTAGCTATTCTCTCCTCCTGCTCCTTCTGTTTTTCCCTGTTCATTCGGAGCTCCTCGGCCTAGAAAGTCAGCAATTTTTTAATCAGCAATAATCTGCATTAGGGGGAGCAAAGTAATGCAAAACTGTTTTAAAGCAATACTTGGATTCCCATCTCAAAGGATTGTTTCATTTTGTTGCATCTGAATATCATGAAAGTTTGCATATAAAATTGTTTGTGAAAATTGTGAAGCAGTCAGTTCAGTATATTTATGATTTATGTTGGTTGGGTGATTCATCAAGTTTTATCAAAAGTTTTTGTTTTTTGAAGACTTAATTTTTAAAAAGTCTGGATTTTTTTTGTCAGCACACCCACAGCAGCCATCTTTGTTTTACAGCTTCAATTTCTTTTATAAATAAAACCATAAGGAAGCTGTAATATTAGGAGGTTGAAGTGGTCATTTTATGCAAACTTCAGTACGTAAGATAACAAGCTTTTTTTCTCATTAAAACTTATTTTTCTCATGATTTTAAGACGTTCTACTGATAAAATTGTGGCTTTTTTCAGCTAATATCACTATTCTCGTAAACAAAATTCTTAATACTCACAGAAGGGATGACTGAAATAAAATATACCTTTTGAAAATATTTTCCATCATTTGTGACATTTTTTATAAAAGAAAGTGAAAAAAAATCTGAATTTGCTGGTTAGAGATGATATTTAATACAACTAAAAATCATTTGTGACATTTTTTATAAAAGAAAGTGAAAAAAAATCTGAATTTGCTGGTTAGAGATGATATTTAATACAACTAAAAATTTCCAGTCTTGTTTCATAAATATTTACCTTTGTATGTTCACCTGTGAAGGTTGTTTTACTGAAAGAAAAAAGCTCTTTATGTCAGAAATGTTTAGATTTCTTTAAATGTTATAACATTTATGGGGTTCACAGGTATTTCCATCAATTACTTTTTTACGTAATTTTGTCAATCCTCAGTTTTACCCCAAGTGGCTTGCAGAAAATCTCTTTCATGTTTTCATCATGTTTAGATTTTAGAATAAAACAAAAAGATGTTAACTGTCAGAACCTTTTATGTGTCCGGTGGATTTTGAACACACAGTCAAAAGCAAAAACACAGCAGTATTTTCCATGCAGCTGTAAATAAGCCACCCTGTTATCCCAGGGATGCAGTTGTTTCCATGCATCCTCCATCCATCAACCAGTTAGTTTCCAGTTTTGTTTCATTATCTTGCACAGATCATTTTAGCTTATCCTTAAAGTAATCAAAAGCTGACTTTAAAAAAACCTCTTGCAAGTAGACAAAATGTATTTATTTTATTAAATTATTTGACTTGCTTTTGAGAGTTGTTATTTTTTAAATTTAGTTGTGCTTTCTTTGTGCAATGGCAATTCAATTAACTCTGATTCTGATTCAAAAATAAATCTGGACGCAAAGTACAATTGTACTGCACACTTTCAGTTGCTTAGCAACATGTGTTGTCACGTTGCGCATTCGTTACATGTGATTCAATCAATTTAAAAACTGTTTTATCGTTTATAAAATACTTTATAAAAAACTTTAATATTTTTTGGCGACTATATTCAAGTTAGGTAATCGAAACACGACTGGACTCTAGGAAGGCCAGATGACTCCAACCTTGATTAGACGGTTCTCCATCTGCCGCTCCTTGAGCTCCTCTTGCTTTTGCCGCATGTACCTCTTCCTTTCGATGGTCTCCTCCTCAGTTATATAGGCCTTCATCACCTTTTCCTCGTGTAGTCGCTTTATCTCTTCCCTTCGGACATTTTCCATATGCAGCGTATAGGCGTGCTTCGCCACCCAGTTACGATTCTGTTTTAATAAAACGAAAAGACAGACGCCTAAGCATTCACAACAAACATCAAACATAAATAATTAACGATGTGACCACAAAGAGTTACCATGTTTGCCATTTTTTTCTATGTTCCAGGTCTCCTAACTTCTTTTCCACTTGACTACACAAAAACCCGTAATTAAAACGAGTTTTATCTGTGAACTTGCTGTGAACTTTCCGAAGTTAAGCTAGTTGCATTCCTTCTTTTGGCTGTTAAGCGTTCCGTTGTCCAGGAAACGGGCGCATTTTTTCCTAACCCAATGAGAGTGAGCATAGACAATAACGTCAGTTCCGGTGTAATAAAATCCAAATTAAATTAATTTTCTTAAAGAACATTGTCTCATAAAAATGTTTTATTAAAATGTTTTAAGTATACATTTAAATATATTGAAATAAATTTATGAGTTTATGCAGAAATGTTACTCAAGATTAGCATTATTTCATAATTGATATTACTGGAAAAAAAAGTGAAACGCTATGGTGTGGCAAAGCTATTCCTAAATGTTATTTATTGCTAAAATGTATTCGTATAAATGAAATTGAGGAAACGTAAGAAGTTATTACCGACTTCTTGCTTCCAATTAAATGTATTAGATGCCCTCTCCAATATGGCTGAAATCTGTTTGCATTCTTTAACGGTTGGGCGGTACGTACAGACGCACGGAAATGACGTAGCATGAGAATTATAAAACTCCCGTTAGCGCGCGCTTACAGCTCAAACTTCTTATCCTGCTGTCGGAGTCGCCTGAGCCAAGTCAGAGTCAGCGAGCAACACAAAGACTGAACAGCTAGAGGAGTTCGTAGTTATAACTCTACGCTGCTGCTTCTGTCTCCACGGAGTGACGCTTTCAGGCGGAAAATTACGTTTTTCTCTTCGGCCTAACGCAGACGTAAATACTCCACATCAAACATGTTCGAGGCTCGCTTGGTCCAGGGCTCCATCCTGAAGAAGGTTCTGGAAGCGCTGAAGGATCTGATCACAGAGGCCTGCTGGGACGTCAGCTCGTCCGGCATCTCCCTCCAGAGCATGGACTCGTCTCACGTCTCCCTGGTGCAGCTCACCCTGCGGCACGACGGCTTCGACTCTTACCGCTGCGACAGAAACTTAGCGATGGGGGTCAACCTCAGCAGGTGAGGCCTACTTTATTAACACGTTTTAATATTAAACATTGATATTACCTTGTTGTTTTGGATAACTTACCCTTTGTGTTTATATAATCGAATACTTTTGGATATAAAGTTGCACGACGAAGTGACATAAGTGAGCCTTTGTTCTACCAACAACTCTGAAACATCGCTTCAACTGTTTCTTTTTGTATTTGGAATATATTTAATTGCGCAGTGTTAATTTCACAAAGACGGAAGCCATCTTGGTGAATTTGCCCGGGCATGTTTCCCTGCTGCACTCATAAAGATCACATTTTCAAGCAGTTCTTGTTGGTTGTTTATTCAAGACAAAACGTGAATTTTGCGTCAAAAACACGTTTAGATGCAGTTATTGATAATGCAAAGCGTTCTCTGCTGAGCGCGAAATTGTTTGCCGGGTGGGTTGGCGGGAATTGTTAAACCCGGGAATTTGTACTTCCGCTTACGTCACTACCGCTCATAACTCAATTCCGTCACTTTTGGTCATTTAGAGTTAAAACACAGCGATAAACAAGTTATTCTAAATATTTTTATTCACAGATAACCATTTATAGTAATAGAGAAATCATAACAAGACACATTTTATGAAATAATGCAACTTAATAAATTAAATATATCAGTTTGTTTCTTGTATGTGAAAATTGATTTAAAGGAATGTTATTTCTTCCAACTTTAATTGTTGCTCTTGTCAACGCATCTTAACTATGTTTTGATCTTGTAGTTTTGACCCGTTTTGGTTTGTACCGTCCTAAACTTTACTTCTCATCTTTCTTTTAGTATGTCAAAGATCCTGAAGTGTGCAGGAAATGAGGACATCATCACCCTCAGAGCAGAAGATAACGCAGACACACTTGCTCTCGTGTTCGAAACACTCAGTAAGTGTCTAATGGTATATAAAGTTGTGCAACTGTAGTAATTAATTACGTTGCTTTTTTTTTCTAAGTCATGAAAAAAGAAAACAAAGACAATGTCAAAGTTAATTGGGATCTTTTGCCTCTTTTAATCTTTGCAGATCAGGAGAAAGTCTCAGATTATGAAATGAAACTGATGGACTTGGATGTTGAGCAGCTCGGTATTCCAGTAAGTAACTAATATACAGATTAATACTGGAATTAGGACTCAAACGATTTAAATCATCAACTGATTGACTGCGTTAACTTGAATATTTTGACTAAAAAAATGGCCATTAAATGTAAAAGGGAACATATTCAGAGAATTAAGTGAAACCTGTGCAAAAATATTCATGTTTTCAATTCAATATGAAAAAAAATCACATTTGTCTATAAATATGGTTGAGCCAGAACTCCTTAAGCATTCTTCTTAAGCATTCTTTTAGTAAATCTGAACTGGATAAAGCAATGTCACAGCTTTACCCAGTTCAGATTTACTAAAAGAATGCTTTAGTGAATCTTATTGCCTAAACTATTGCAGTTTAGGCAATAAAATATTTATTAAACTATTTATGTGCATCTTTTTTTATGAGATATTTTTATTAGAATTTTCTGTTACACAGACATACAAAAACAAACACACACACGAAAACATAAAAAGTAAAACAAAATGGATTAAAAAAACCCAACAAAGTGCATTCCTTCCACCCACCCAAAAAAACCATCTATGTGCATCTTTTTATGCATTTTTAATAATGTATAAAAAAAGTGGTTGGATAAAAAAAATATGTTATTTATTTTCTTTTAAACTAATCGATTTCTAAAATAATTAGTTGTAGACCTAATTGGAATTTCTTTTGCACACTTTATTGCTTATTTAAATGCATCAACATTTGTTTTAGGGGTTTAGTCTTAATAAAAATCATTTTAATTTCCTGACGTTCCCCCACAGGAGCAGGAGTACAGCTGTGTGGTGAAGATGCCCTCTGGAGAGTTTGCCCGTATCTGCCGTGACCTTTCCCAGATCGGCGACGCCGTCATGATCTCCTGCGCGAAGGACGGCGTGAAGTTCTCCGCCTCCGGAGAGCTGGGCACCGGAAACGTCAAGCTGTCCCAGACCAGCAATGTGGACAAGGAGGACGAGGCTGTGAGTGTCGACGAATACATGGCTTTATTCAGATCAGTTTGGTTGGGTGGAGTTTATTAAATCTAATTTATTTTTCTTTTCTTATCAAGGTCACAATTGAGATGAATGAGCCGGTCCAACTGATCTTTGCCCTGAATTACCTGAACTTCTTCACAAAGGCCACGCCGCTGTCCAAAACCGTCACCCTCAGTATGTCTGCTGACATTCCCCTCGGTAAGTCAATCAATCAATCAATCAGCTTTATTTATAATTTTATGTAGATTGGTTACAGTGGTGAGTCGGCTTTCTTTCCAGACAGGAAACTTTACATGTGAATGTAACATGATTCAAAATGGCCTGATGCTAAATACTTAAAATATTAAAACATAAAAATAAAAACAGGTTTTTTTTTATTAAACTACATGATCTGATTTTATAAAGCATACAAATAAATACATTCCTTTTTATAAATAAGAAAGTGAACATTTGATTTTTTTTATGCAGTCACAGCATTCCTTTAGTTTACATTTAATCATTTGTAGCAAAACATTTATCAGCAAATAGAAACTTATTTCTAACATGTGAAAAGCTCAACCCTTTCTGCATTATTTAACATAAATACCATATCCTGTTTTAATTTTTTATTTTTTTAAACCAATTAATAATTGAATAGCAAAATGTGGTTTATAGGAGTTTTTAGAGTTTGAACAGAGTGAAACTGGAAACTATACAATTTGAGAAGTATAGTTTTCGTATCAAAGGACCAAAATATGAAATTAAGTGGAAATGTTGGTATTTTAAATAATTCTGATAAGTAGCAAAAAAAAATTACTCAAGTAAGAGTAGCGATACTTCATAATAAAATAAGTAAAAGTAAAAAGCATAGCGTAGTAAAAGTACTGAAAATAAAATTTTTTAAAAAGTTTCTCAAATAAATGTAATCGACAATTATTTCAGTAATCCATTAATCACCTTTACTCTGATTAATCGCATCAGTAAATGTTTCTTCCTTGGTCCAAACGTGACTTTCCTCCTCTGTCCTCAGTGGTCGAGTATAAGATCGCTGACATGGGGCACATCAAGTATTACCTGGCCCCGAAGATCGACGAAGAGGCTTCCTAAGTCGTCTTCATCACAGTAAAAAGAGAGGAACTGAAGACTGGGACGCATCCCGAGCGACAGAAAGACTCTTCTGGTTTGTCGGCTTTGAAAGACGAGCCGTTGTCTGTTTTTCTCTCTGTGAGGAAAGATTCAGCAGCTGGTCCAAGTCTTGATGTCACCCGGTTTAAATTCCAGCACTTCTGGTTTGTTCTTAAATTTTCTCCTATGTCTTGGACGGGAAACCAAATTTCAAGTTCTTTTTTTGTAGATAACACACTTGTAAATAAGTCCTGTGGTTTTCGCACTGTCTGTCACCTCCAGATGTTTTTGTATGAATAAAATGAGTTCGAAAACTGACGCCTTATTCAAAAGATTTGTTTTTAAATCTGTTCTTAAAAAACTTTAAAAGACCCTGAAGTCTCAAATATGTCAACATTTCTACACTAGGTCATAAATTATTTCCATTTGAATCTTCAAATTATATAATTTTATTGCTTTTTTCATCAGTCTGATTAGTTTATTCGAAGTTAAATAATGTATTAGTTGCAAGTTTCAGCTTCATTTGACTAAAATGCAATTTAGGTTTTAAATATTAGTCAATTAAATTTGACTAACAAACTAGTGAAATACATTTTTAGATAATTATCTTTAAATCAAAAGTAAATATTTACACCACAGTTGGAAATGCTTATCTAAAACATTTAGGTTTATTGACTGTTTTTTAACTTGTTTGTCCTTTTCAACAACTAAAATTAGATTTATTTGTTTGTTACTAATAAATCCACTTTGAGGGTTTATATCAGAGCTTCAGCAAATATAAAAGCTCTCCAAAATGGCAAGTTTATTTTTTATACATTAACCAACTAATTATTTCCAGTTGTGACTGAAAATAAACTTTTTTTAAGTCCATTTCTCTAAAACAGCCACTAGATGTCATTGTTTTACCACTTTGCATTGGAAACATTTACCTTTGACCTTGGAGATTAATCTTAATCTCTAAATGGAAATAATAAGTCAACGTTTTATTTTGAAATTCCAAATCCAGTTCATTACCAGTCAAATGAGGTAAAGCCATTAAGTGAAACTATAACGTTCCCAGGTTAGACAACATACCCTTTAAATAAAATAAAATCTCAAGTCATGGTTAAACTGCAGTGGGGATATTACATCAACAGAAGTATAATGAGATTAAATTTGTTTTGCCTTGATTTCACCAGCTGTGTCACAGTTATTCAATCAAATAATCTGAATTTCAACATCGAGCTTGTTTTCTGAGAAATTAAATCACAAATCTGGTTGTTAAACTCTGTCTCCTTAAATGCCCCGGGCCAAAACCAACAAACGCCACCCTTACATGGGGTTCACCTCTCCTCAGGTCAGGAGGCGACGTTTGACTTGTCTTAAACGGTTGGTCTTCATTGTTCTGGAGGGCAGGAGGTTGGATGGCTTTGGATGGACAGTTTTAATCCTCATAAACCTTTAATCCTTTGGACAGACTCATCTGGCCCAAGACTGAGTCACCACTTATCGTAGATCAGTCTGAGGCCGCATGACGTAACGAGCAATGGGCTGCTGTCAGCAAACACATTTCTGAGGTCTGTTTCACTGGGATGTTCAGCTGCAGTGTGTCCCTCACCTTTATCTGAAGTTAGGGACACACAGTTCCTGAAATATTCCTGAACTATTTCATTTCCTAAAATATTTCATTTCCTAAAATATTTCATTTCCTGAAATATTTCATTTCCTGAACTGTTAAAGTTCCTGAAATATTTCGGAACTATTTCAGTTCCTGAATTATTTAATCTCCTGAACTTTGTTGTGGTTTTCTTTGTTAGCTAACAAAGAAAATAATGTTTTACTGTTTTAATGTTTTAATCTTCACAAGTCAGACGTAAACAAGGAATTTGATGTTTTAGTCACATTTCAATGATTTAAATATAATTATTGTCTTATATATATATATATATATATATATATATATATATATATATATATATATATATATATATGTGTGTGTATATATATATATATATATATATATATATATATATATATTAACATAAATACAATAACTATAGTGAGTGGAATGGTTTTTCTATCCCAAAACATTTCATTATATTTGACAAATTAACCAGTCTTTTCTTCTTCCTTCCTTCCTTTCTCTTTTTATATCTCTCTTTCTTTCTATTTTCTCCTTGTGCCTTCACTTCTCTCTTTCAATTCAGTTAAATCCAATTTTATTTCAATTTAATCCCAAATTGTTGTAGATGATGATGACCGTGGTAATAATCTCCTGTATCTGCCAGTATTACAGAGGCTCTGAAGAAACCGCTGTCTGACCTTTCTCCATCTCTTCCATGTGTCCTTCCCTGATTTCCTTCCTTCCTTCTTGCTTTCCTCCCTTGTGCCCTTCCTTGTATACTTCCTTCTTTTCTTACTTAATCACTTACTTATGTCCATCCTTCATCCATCTGGTTGTTTCAGGTGACGTAATGTAAATCCTACCCACTGTAAAAATAATTAAGAAAAAAAGTAGTAAAAAAATATAAAAAGAAAGAAAAGGAAAAGAGAAGAAAAAAAATTCTGCCATAGGTTCAATTTAGCTAGCTAGCTTAGCCAGCATGCGTACAGAGTGGAAACCATGTTAACTTGACAACCAGCTCAATTCAAAGAGACAAAAATAATTAACCAGCGTCTATAAATTTACTACTATTGTCTTTCTTTAATTTGCCGAAAAGAACTGCATTTATTCTAAGTTTAAAAATGACACTTCGATGCCTTATGAGCGCTATGTGTTTCCCACTTAGCAGTTTCTTAGCAACAAGCCCAGAGGAAACTTCTGGTCACTAGTGGATTGTTTCATTTTATGCCTCAGTGACTGCAACAATTAAAAAATGTCAAATGTTAATTAGTGAGCTCTAAAGGTGCTGCTCAAGGGACTTTTCTTCATCTCCGGAGAGTACTTGGCCCTGTCTGCTTCCTATGCTAGGCTAAGCTAAGCTATGTGCTCACTTAATTTATGCGGCTGACTTCAGAAATCCCTTTAACATTTTTGTTTGTATTTTGTTTTACTCATCTTTTAGAAGGGTTTTAAAATGTTGGCTGTAAAACATTGCTCTACATGCACCTGTGATGATGGATTAAGAAAACATAGACAGAGCAGATTACAGCATCCCAGCAGATTGCCTGTCAATGTAATCTCAGACTTTCCTAAAACATCAAAATGTTTCTGCTGAAAAGCCCCAGCCGACACCAAGCAGCAGCAAAAGAGGATTTTAGTTTTATACATATATTAATACCTATTTTTTTGATAAAGCTGTGTTTCTGTCATTCCACTCCAGATGTTTTCCTTAGCAGTAAAACGCTCCTGAGACAATGGAAACTGGTCGCATAGATTATTTCCTAAAAAGCACCATAAGTGCTTTAAGCATGCATTAGTTAACCTGATGGAGCTACTGTTTTTCAGATAAGGGAAGCAGACAGTCTCCCCACAGAGAGCCGGGTAATGAGTTGGGTCTGTCATCTAACAGAGTGACCGATAAAGCAAAGTCACAGCTCAGCCATTTAAAATGCCTACTATTTAATTAAACACAGGCATTCAATTTAAGATTAATTACGCCTTGGGATGGAAAGAGGAGCGTTTGGGATGGGAGGTTTCCACTTTTTAATTGGCTACTATTCAGACCCAGACATATCTACCTTATCGTCAGAGCAGCAATTCTGGTGTCGGACGTAATGATTTAAGGACGTTTCGACAAAATTAGGTCACTCAGACAGTTTATATTTGATTCAGCTGAAGGTTTCCTCTGTTGGAAATCAGAAGTACTCTTTCAGGATCTTGAAAACTTTTTAAGAATTTGCAGCATTCCAAACACAACTTTATTTTATTATTTTAGATGATCAATGAACAGAAATTTTGAGAAAATTATAAATATTTAATATATACTTGGTAGAATATCCTTTCACAAGTCTTTTGAAAACCGTCCCACCAGGTTTGCAGATTTAAACACTTAAATATCTGTGAGTTCCACTTGAGTTGCTAAGAGAGGGTGTGGCAGGGGTTGCTAGGTAACCGGGGCTGGGTGTGGCAGAGGTTGCTAGATAACGAGGGCTGGGCGTGGCAGGGGTTGCTAGGTAACCGGGGCTGGGCATGGCAGGGGTTGCTAGGTAACGTTGCAGAACCTTTAAATGTGACTTAACAATTGAAACAGCTCATTTTCCGGACACCGAAAAACATAAAATTAATTAAAATTGTTTTTTTTTTTAGTTTTAACTGTTTGGCTGTTTTTTAGAAGCAGCTGAGACCCGAATGAAGTATAAATGTAAAATGGGAATTCTGCATATATTTCTCCTTTAAAAATTTCCACAACTTTCAAATTCAAATTTAATTCAATTCAAAAACATCAAAATGTTTTTGAATTGAAACCCAAAGGGAAAATTTCTTGTAAATCACTAATTTTTCAAAGAGTTATTGTAGATTTTTGCTGTTGGCAAGAAAGATCTCCAGTCTGTGTTGCAGTAAATCTGACTGAAGACGCTTCGCCTTCATGAAGACTTTGTCCTGATCTGAAAAGATTCATGAAGAGGATGAACTCATGAACTTGGCTAAATACAAACACCTGCAACAGTTTTCACATTTTTATTCATAAGCAAATGTGAAATTCATATTTGTATTTCCCTTCAACTTCATAGTTTTGCACAGCTGCGCATTAATATCACCAAAAATCATGTGACGTAAAAAAAAAAGCTAAAAAGTTTAATGGGTCTAAATACTTTTGACTTAAATATTACTATCTACTATCACCATTCACATAATGTCTGTAATCCTATTTGAGGAGATGTCTTTATGTTAAACTGCATTTTTAATTATGAACCTGCAGCTTTATCAGGAGCCTTCATTCCTGCGTTTGTCTGGTTTGCTGTCTCACTTCTGTCTGCCTCTCTGGCCTTTAAATTGCTTTCTGGAGGCAGGGGATTTTGGCCAGAGAGATAAGGGGAAAGGGATGAAACACTCTCTGGCTGTCTATCTTTGTCTTTCTGGCTCTGTGGCAGAGTGTGTGTGTGTGTGTGTGTGTGTGTGTGTGTGTGTGTGTGTGTGTGTGTGTGTGTGTGTGTGTGTGTGTGTGTGTGTTTGTGGGGGTCCACACTGACATGGCAGAAGGAAAGGAAAGGGTAGGCGGTTCTAGCTTGTCCCTCAGGTCTGTGAGGCTGAGGAGATGGTGGAGGCGTCTTTCAGAGGCTTTTCAAACCGCCTGCTGCCTTATCAGCTGCAAAACAAGCAGCTTGTGAATGAATGGTGTCACAGCGTACAGTGGATTCATGCTGAAAGTGAGCAGGACAGATGCAGTAGTTTGTCGTTCATCTCTGTCTCCCTCTTGTCAATCAAGTCCTGAAGCATCTAAACAAAAGCAGGTTGCATGGATATTTATCCCAGCACAGAAGGCTGAACATGGCAGGAACATGCAGTCCATGATCCGTCACACAACATCCTGCTTAAAGCTCCAGCACGCAATTTCTGTTTAAAAAAATATATATATTACATAATTGTCTGCCAATAAGCTGTCACCATGTTGTGACAGTTTAATATGAGACAGATAATGTGTGAAAAGATCTTCCACCTCCTCCCTGAGCCACTGTTGCTGTCTGAAGAAACGCACCGCTCCCGGTCATAAACAACCAATCAGAGCCAGGAGGCGGGTCTTAGCGCTGTCAGTCATTCCCGCACATATAAATGTTCAAATGGTGGAGACACAACGTATTGTTACAGAAAAGCCGTCTATTCGCTCTCATTGGTGGAAATGCTAACTAGCTTTAGCATTAGCGAGAGTGGCTCTGATTGGTTGGTTCAGACCAAGCTGTGACCATTAAGCTCGATTTTTATCGCAGATTATCTGTCTCATTATTCTGTCACCACATAGTGGCAGTTTTACCAAATATGTAAAAAAAAAAAAAACATGCGATTTTGACAAAAGTAACATTCGTATATTTTTTTATTTAACCTTTATTTAAGTTGATTAAGAAATTTTCAATTTCAGGAATGACCACCTGTTCAGAAACCATTAAAACACCATACAACAGAAAGCAGAAGAATAACAATTTTCCCCGATTCATACTGACTGATCATATTGTATATAATTCCTCAGTTTTTAAAATCAAGAACATTGATCCTGTAGTTTTTACTGGGTTGTTAAAGGTCGATATTGAAGACAGAAAGATATTGACGCTTTGACAAACAGATGCAGTTTGTGATTTCTGTGATGCAGAGGGGATTCCCTCTGCAAAAGCTTTAGTTTTTATTCATGTCGCCTCGGCTCCCTCTTTCCACCGCTCACCTTCCTCCTCCTCCTCCTCCTCTTCCTCCTCCGTGAGCTTTGATTTTACACAGCTTGCTGCACAGATGACACACATGTATTCCTGACTCTGCTCGGTGTGTTGAAGTCATCCCCACACAGATTAGCATATTAATGGGATGTCCTCTTTGTCCCTGTTTGCTGTCAGTCAGATTTCACAGCAGCGGAGGAGAAGACGAGGAAATGTGAGGAATGTGAGGCTCGTCCATCGAGAGGCAGAACTGTCTCCCTGTCCCCTCTCGTGATTTCTCATAACGTAGCTACTGGTGTCACGTTTCTCCAACAGTTCAGTTCAGCACACATGGACGCTGCTGCGACAATGTGCTTCTTCTATTTTTATGATCATCAACTTTTAGCTTTTTTTTGTGCCTGAGAGAATAATCTGAAATTGAAAAAACAAAACAGAAACAAAAAAGGCCTCCAACAGGTGGACTGTCTGATCAACCTGACTTGAAATGTAGAATACAGAAAACATCTGCGCTGTAGTTTTAAAGGCAACCTTTTTTCTTTATTGCTGACACAAACTGCTTTTGATTTTGATGATCTACAACAGCAAATGTGCATCTTTCAATAAACTGAAGGTTTAATCCTTGAGGAACTTTAGATTCCAAATTGGTACATCTTATAAAACTTATAAAATTTCAATATTTATTTATGTTTTTCACTCTTATTGCTTTAAATCTTTCTGACAAATTCATAACTATAGATATAACGTTTATCACATTTTCTAATTGTATTATGTTTTTGTCACCAAAACTCCTAATTCTTGAAGGAAAAAACAGATTATGAATTATTTCCAAAAATGTTTTATTTGTGTGAGTCACAGTTTTGACTAAGTCAAAATTAAAAGACATTTATTTTGTCACATTCTAAAAAAACCTGCACTTCTTCCCTTAATGTTTCAACATATAATGTGAGAAAAATCTCTGCCACTGGAACGAGTACTTTTTAGTCAATATTGAGGAATTATTGATCTAAAACCAGCTTCTATATCTCACTGAAATGTTAGTTTTGTGTTATTTCTACACAACAAATTGTGCAGAGTTAAATCAACACTATGCCAAGTCTATATGGTCCATATCAGAATTGGTGTTAATTTAACTCTTACAGAGTTATTTCAAAAATAGTTGGAGTAGTTCTAACTTTTTCAAATGTTAAAATGACTTAATTTCTTGTTGAAATAACTGTTAATTTAATTTAAGAATTAAATTAACAGCAATTCTGATAAGGCAAGAAAGACTCGGCATAGTATTGATTTAACTCTGCACAATTTGTTGTGTAGTATATTTGTACCAAAAACTGGACCAAAAATATGAGCTAAGGTTTTATTCATAAAATGTTCTTTCTTAGCAAAAGTACTTTGGTTCATTTTGATGTATAATTCTCTAAATTTTGCATCTTTCATCTCGTTTGTTGAGATTTAACATTCTTTAAACAGAAAAAGAAAATTATTAGAGAACAATTTTTTTCTTCTTGGTGATCTTCACTTCATTTTGTAGCCTCAAAAAAATCAGTTAATTAGAAAATGTTATTAAATGAAGTTGTGTGCATTTTAATGATATAAATCACACTGTTTCTTAAGCAAATGAGAACGTTTTTTAAGGGATGAATCACTATGAATGCTGTGCCATGCAGTCACCATCCTGCAAAACCACCTAAAAAATAAATCATAGTTTTTTTTTATCACAAACTACTGTAATAAAGTTCAAACTCTGTATCGCAACCCGCTACTTTCTTCCACTCCTCTGATTTCCAACACCTTGCTTTCCATCACAATCAGATCTTTGTCCCTGTTTGCCTCAGGTTACCTAGCAACGGTTTCCACAGCTACAAAGTTAGCCGCCTGCCCCTCAACTACTCAATAAACTGCTTGTGTCCCTGTGTTAGTTTGTTGATTAGTAGGTTTATTTTGTTTAATGAAGCCGTCGTTTCAGGAGTTCTGGGTGGAGAAATGTTTTCCTGAGTGGGGTCTCAAATCACACAGCTCTGTTATAATGTCTCTGAGACAAATTGCACTTTATTTTCCACTTTCTCAGTAAAGCGCACGGCGTTCTTACTGTCAATCACACAAGAGAGAGAGGGAGAGAGAGAGAGGGATCAAACTTTTGCTGTGCAGCTTTGAAATAGGGTCACAGAGAGAAAAAAAAACAAATGTCATAGAATAATCGCTTCTGGGGACTGGATTTTGAGCATTGGAGCTACAGGAAGATCTATTTATATCGCTTCTAAAAATAGGCCTACTTCTCCATAGAAACATGAAATCCTGAGGGGTGAGTTACTCCCGAGCTGCGGCGGCTTTTGTGTCTGTGTTTTTCCTCAGCTTCTTCTCCGTCTGAAGGCACAGGAGTGACAGCACATTCCAGCCGTGAAGCTTTTCTTTGGGGAACCTCCACCAGCGGCAGACGGGGATTTACATTACTTTGATGATGAGTCCTCATCTGCCTTCATGGCGACGAGCTTCCAGGCGATGTGAATGGACTCTCAAGTATTCATCAAGAGGGAAACGTGTGAATCCCAGTTCTGAGAGGGAAGAATGCAGATGCACAATTAGGAGAGTGGTTGCACAGAAATACACACAGTAGGCCTTTTAAATTTGATTTAGCATTTTAAAGGTAAAGTTTCAGTATATTTCATTATCCATCTGCATTATGATGCAGCCTTGAGCTTGGAAAATAATACAGTATCCCCCAGCTGCAACTTCAGTGGTTCATTTGTCTCATGGATGCTCATTAAAAGCACATTTCTGACTTTAATCTCACTATCCAAACACAGAGTTGCTCTGGATTGCAGGAAGCAGAGATGTGTACGTTAAAAAGAGAAAATCAGTGTAAAATAATTTGATTTCACATGTTGGTCTCATATTGAAGGAGCGCAACTCTAGAAGGTGCAAGGTAATTTCTGGAATAATAAAAATGCAAAAAACATTTCAACCCAAACTTTAATGTATTTTGTTGGCATTTTATATGACGGACCGGCACAAAGTAGTGCATGATTGTAAAGGAGAAGATAAATTATGCATTTCAAATGTTTCCACTGTCACAAATCTGAAAATGAAGCATTTGCATGTGAATCAAGACTTCTGAATGCCATCATTTGCAGTTGCAAATGAAAACCATTTGTGTTTCTGCTTATTTTAAATACAAAGAGACGGAAATTCCCAAATATTTTTTTGCAAACTTGCTCACAATCAGACAGATTGGATGAAATATGTATTTCAAGTTCTGAATTAAATTTAGGTCTGCACTTTGAATAACATGTTTAGGGAGATGGGAAGTGTTGCTTCTCATTTACACATAATGTTTTGGATTTAGGGCAAAAAGTTTTGGTTACGTCTCTCTTCATGTTTGCTGTGTCCCCAGGGCCTCACAATGCAATCATTTCAATCACACTTCATTTAAATGATTGAATTATATTTTCACAAAGTGCTTCACACAGTGATCACACTTTTATTTAACGTTCACATATTATGCGAAATGTTTCATTCTTCCATTTGGGTTTCAACTGCTTCTAAAAATGTCAATGTTTATTGGTGTCTGGAAAATGAACAGTTTCCAAAACTGTCACCCTCAATGGCGGTTCACGGTTACCTAGCAACCCCTTGGAGCCCAGCCTCACCTAACAACCCAAGTGGAGCTACAACCGTTTGGTCAGCTGGTTTAACCGCTGTATGCGCTGCGCAATGGCTGCTGGGAGAAACACAAGTGTTTTATTGTTTACTTACCATTCAGAAAAGATGTTTGTTTGATATTTAAAGACAGTTGTGTAATTGCGCATTTGTTTGCAGTCATTTTCATGTGCCTGTGTAAATGTTGATTTAAAGGGCGTGGCCAGCAGCAGCTTATTTGAATTTAAAGTGGCAGGACACCTTAAGGTAACTCTTTCTGAAAGAAACTCAAAATAGGCTAAACTGACCAGACTACTTAAATTACATTTTTTGAAAGGAAATACAAATGTGAAGTGTTTTAGATAGTCACTGCAGTTTTTTTAATATTGAATATTACTTAGTTGTCTGTCTATGTTTTGTTTTTTTGGGTGGGGGGCATCGTGTGATATTTGAATATGTAGTTGGTTATATCAATAATGAAAAGCATTTATTGTATATGGAGTTTCCAGAAATATTAAATAATTTTAAAAATAGAGCATGTCTTAACTCAGCTTTACAGAATGACAACTGAGCACCAAATATCTTTTAAAAAGCCGAACTGACCTCCGTAGATCTCCTTTTTGTATTCTCATTAGAAACGGTAAAATATCAAGATGGCATTTAAGACCCACTAAAAGGCCATCCACCAGATGTGAGGAGACACAGACAGTTTAATGAAGGTGAAAACGAAGTGGGCAAGCAGTTTTACAGCTCTGATATAATTTAAATATATCCATGAGAGGAAGTAAACCTACAGATAATGAATGGAGGCTCGATCTGGCCTCTTGGTCTTGGCATTCAAACTCTTGCTTAAATCACTAAAGGATAGTATATGCAGCAAATCCTGGTGTCTTTCAGCAGCATAGAGCTCGAACTCCACAGAAATGATTTGAAAACAACAACATTACTGACCTAGTCAAAGCCACAGCAGATCCCCAGCCAACTGGCTGAGACTTATCCACAGAGACTCGGAGCTGTGATCACCACCAAAGGAGCATCTAAACACTGACTTGAAGGGGGTGAATATTTATGCAATCAATTATTTTATACTTTATAGTTTTATGCAGAGTTCCCACAAGTTGTATTCAAGTTGGAGTAGCACTACTTCAATTTATTTTTGCACAAGTAAAAGTAAAAACTAACCATCCAAAAAATTACTAAGTAAAAGTATCAAAACATTTAATATTTAAAAATTACATAATTAAACAGACCAAAACATAAAGTTATGTAGAAATGTTGGTCAAATGCATATTTATATGGTAAAATACAAATTCATAGAATTCATATTTATACGTTAAAACCACAGCTGCTGGTATTTCACCGTAAGACATTTTTACGGTGTGGTGAATTTTTGGTTAAAATATGTTTGTTCTTCATTCAGTGGGTGGAGAACTCAGAAATTTACTCAAGTAAGAGAAGTGATGCTTCAGAATAAAATTACTAAAAAAAGTAACAAGAACAGTGTAGTGGAAATAATTTCAAAATAATGTTTTCCCCTCAAAAAATTACAACAGTAAATGTAACTGCGTAAACCTACTTAACTGGATTTAATTTTGGTTAAAAAAAAATCCAAGGTTTGAATGATTTGCAAAATTTATAAACACTGTAAACAAAATAAATACTTTTTTGTAAACACTGTAAGTTCAGACTCATTAATGTAGAGACAGAAATCAGAGCCATCAGACCCAGCTGAGCTCATTAATAACCTTTAAGGGTTTGTGACACATCAGGTTGTTCCTGTTCGAGCTGCAGATGGAGCCAACCTGTACTTTGTCCCACTGAGTCTTTCTCTCTGGTAGTTGTTTCAGATCCTTCCTCACTGTGAGGAAGACATACTGATGTGTGTGAGGGGATAAATAAAAGAAAACCAGGGAAACAACACATCCAGAATAGCACAATGATCTCCTTTACTGACCTCCAAACGATGCTCAGTGTTTGTGATAACATACATTTACATTGACGAGGCAGTAAAGTGTGTGTGTGTGTGTGTGTGTGTGTGTGTGTGTGTGTGTGTGTGTGTGTGTGTGTGTGTGTGTGTGTGTGTGTGTGTAGGAGATAACATAGCAGAGAGGAGATAAAATTAAGATAACACAATTAGATCTGAGATTCTGTCAAAAAATCCAGTTAGTTAAAAAAGTCTCTTTAGAGATAAAATCTTCAGTTAGGAGAATAATATGTCTCTCTCTGGACCTGTAACAGGGTTTTTATTGTGTAGGACTGGTTTTATTTTTATCAGACAGCAGCTAAATGTAATAAAGATTTTGTCTTTAAAGAAATAATTGTGACATGATAAAATGTTTATAAGATATTCAGCAGAAACGATGCACAATACTGCCCTAAAAGATGCTTTATGAAATAAATTTGCAGGTGAAACATCGCTGTTTTTAAGCCTCTTTATTATTATTGCACCAATTCACATTAAATATCTTTACAAAAATAAGTCATTCGATCTTCTTGAAGCCATTTATTTATGTGCAGTGTGCCTTATGAGAGATACAGCTACACTAATATTACATTTTCACAACCAGATATTTTATTTAGCTTTAACTTGTCTTGGTTTGTGTTTTACAAGTAAATTTTGTGTTTCACTTCGAGCTCAGACAGCATATTTAATGAGGTACCAAATACGCTCTGATGGGATTCACTGATCCAGCTGAAAGAGTCTGATCTGAAGTACTTGACTTTCATATTTTATTAAAACAAGGATCAAACTGTGTTTTTAAAACGTTGACCTAGAAACGTATCAGAGGTTTTAGTCGGAGTGACTCCGTAACCAAACTAAACCTCCTCTGAAAAGCTGAATATAAAGTTATTTAATATCTCATAGTTTACTTTGATTTCTGTAACTTTTACATAATAGATGTATATTACTTTTTGCTATTCACGTTGTTTATAATAATTGTAAAAGCTGTCATGTTCTAAGAATATTGGTCTCTACTATTCTAGATTTTATTGTTTCATGTTTACATTTTCTGTGTCTGCTGGGTAAGACGTTAGTGGTTTTTTTTTTTATTAATTATAAACATTTTATTATTTCCCACCTAAATAAATACATACATCTCCAATGTTTCCTCAATAGTCTTCCTACTTTGGTTTCCGCACATCCTTGTCCTCTATAATTGACATTTTCCCTCATTTTAATTCATTATTTTAAACCCAATTTAATTTATTTTTCTGTGTTTTTACTTGATGATAATATAATACTACAATAGCTTTCATTAACAGTCTTCCTGGAACAGTAAGTAGTTTTTCCACCGTTAGCACGTTGAGCAGCGAGTACATGAAGTTGATTGACAGCACTAAGACCCTTCTCTTGATTCTGATTGGTTGTTTTTTCACTGGAGAAGATCAATTTTTTTGTCACAGATTTTCTGCCTCACAGCAAACTGTCACACCATAGTGACAATTTTAACAAATATTTAAAAAGTAGTTGCCTCCTGATCCAATCAGCACAGCCGTCTGTGACGGGGTGAATGTGGCTCTTTGTGTTTCCAGAAAAGCGCTACGTGACTTCAGTCCTAATCTGTCGGTTTTACAGCGAGAGTTTGTGTTTTCAGGTTGTTTCTTCTCCAGCTTAGTTAGATAACAGGAATCAGCTTAATTGGAAAGGCTGCCTCCCCTCTTACGCCCTGCAGGACAGTAACATTTCCCGGCTGCTCATTAAACAATCAGTGTGATGTGTGAAGAAGCTTGACCTCCCTCCGTCGCCGTTTGGCCCGGTTCTGCTGCCTCTTCCTTCCTGCTGCAGGCAGCTTTACTGGAAGGCGTCGACTAAATTGATTTAGCTCCTGACCAGGCACACATGGTTTCTCTAGCAGGGCGTTAATTGCATTTTTCTCTGAAAGACTCTCGTGACGATCATGCAACACAAACACACAAAAGAGAGCATCTTCCTCACATTATCTTAAATTTGCTGCAATGAAGACAAGGGCAGAAACGAGATGAATTCATTTATAAAAGTTGTGTTTTTGTCACTTCTTTCGCTGCCTTGCTATAGAAAAATAACATATTTGTGCAACAGTCTAACAATTAAATTAATTACTAATGAAAACAGCTCAAGTTCTTATTAAACTTATTTAAATTTGTGCATTTGAAAGTTTTATTAAACCAGATTTGACAGCTTTTAAAATTAGAAGCAAAACTAAGTGTGTGCTTATAATTTGTAAACAATCTGCAGCTTTAACATGTGAGAGTTTAAGCTGCATTTTAATAAACAGTGTCTGTTTGGAAGACCGATCTGATCTTTGCACCCACTTTAACTTCCTGGCTGATGTGCAGAGATGCTGCTTCGATATCTCTGCTTAATATATTCTTTCTCTATAAGACCAATCTATTTTATGGAGAACACCATTATCTCCTGCAGTAAAACACCCACGCATCACCTTATATATCACAGTTAGGACGACGTTCTCAGCCTTACAGCTTCTCCCCTCCCACCCCCTTTTTTTTCTAATGATTGTCATTATGGAAAAACATTTCAATCTTAGTTTCATCAAATCACAAGATCTGTCTCCATCATTTAGGTTACTGTCCACACAGCTGGCAAATGAGAACAAAATCCCCTTTTTTTGCACATCATATGCGACATATATACAACTTTTTCACCAGTAATGACCGATTCAGTTCTGATCTGATCTGTGATGCCAATTCATATATGTATCTATTTGTTTTCAAAGTGTCTGCAGTCAAAGCGGCCATGTTGCTTTCATGTGCATTACTTTTATGTCATTGTATTGGACATGCGTCATAATTCTGCACCGAAATCAGGATGAAAACAGTGTCTGAAAATTACGATAATGAAAGAAGTAAGTAGATGTATTTTTGTTACAAATGTGCGCGAAACTTTGTCTGGTATTCTGATAATTTCATACAATTATCAATTCAAACTCTGTCCGTGTCAATAGCTGCGTTTTCCTTGATTATATGATTATGCAAATTGGAATTACTAAAAAAAACCTTCTTTAAGGAAACATGATTTGCTGTACATCTTTGAGTTATCCAGAGCTATAGACTCTGTCTATAGAACAAACCCACCCAGTTTGTTCTCTCACACAATCAGGAGATAAAAGTCCTTCCTACCAGTAGAAGAAAAGTGTTAGTTAATGATGTCTCTGAAGCTGATGTTGAAGTGTTTTTATGAAATCAGTAGTGAGATCTTATTAACCTCCATTAAGCAGCAAAGTGCCAATAAGTGTGTGATATAAAAGTCTGAGCACCACGCAGTGAGGGAAATCTCTAAAGATGGAGAAAGTACCACATTAATCTCATTTAAAGAGCAGCGGCTGCGCCAGTCCAACTGTGAGGGTTAATGTTGCACATCTGCCCAGATGTTGCAAGTTAACTTGTTGGATAAATAAATCCACAGGCAGCTTGGTGGCTTTTCCCCACGTCTCTAAAATATGGATGTCCACTTGCGTCCTCCGTAGCCGCTCCCTGCTGCGCCCCACCCTCTCCGTGAATCCATGTGTGTGTGCGTGTGTGCGTGTGCGTGTGTGTGTGTGTGTGGGGGGGGGGGGGGGGGAAAAATTTTTGTGCACACATTCCTTCGCATCCAGAGGAGCGCCAGGCAGATTGAGGCTCCGCG
>CAEGAF010132103.1:0-19122 GCA_903067075.1 Micropoecilia bifurca
TGATCCTCTGCAGCAAGTGATGGCAAAGTGGGGCGTCATCACGACTTTACACAAGTGTGTCTTTACCTCCGCAGCAGAGGCTCCGCCGAACCCCTGAGACCAACTCATCGAACCCCTGGGGTTCGATCGAACCCAGGTTAAGAACCACTGGGTTAGGTGGACAGAGCACCTCCTTGGAAGACAATTTGATATGAGCATTTCAACATAGTTGCTTAATTATGTTGTAAAATGTTACTATGTGTCTGGAAAACACATAATGCTGCCCCTTCAGCTGAGCTCTCCTTTGGAGCTAAATGCGATACATCTTCTAGATTCTTTAGATATTGCTTGTATTACATTTTTTATACTTTAAATATTTTTTGTGGTCTCCTGTAAACATTTATAACTGTAAGGTTTATAAAAAAAATGTAATCCAGGAAGATAAAAAAAAAAGCTGTGTTTTGAATTCTGGATCTTCCCTCCCTCCTGAGGTCTGTTTTGAGGTCAGGATTCTTTTTCTGACAGTCTTCATTACTAAAGCAGGAAACAGGACCTAAAACTTTTCAGAGGAGCTGTTTCATGTAAAACGTCAGCCTTTGCTGGGATAGTAGTAGTTTTAATCACATAGGTTGAGACTGTTTCACTGTTTTCATAAAAACTTAGGTCACATGCAAAGAACAAAGGAGTTGAGCAGGCCACACAAGTGAATAAATTAGAAGCAGAAGTGATTCGATTTCTCAGAAGCTTTACTCCGTGCTGCAATTAAAGTTCCCACACAAATAGTGCAACCTTGTTGAAAAGTGTCAAGTTGCCTGTCGAAGTGACTGCAGCTGAAATGTGTTAGGTTTGTTAATAGTCCATCATCTGGTGGACTTCCAGGATCAAGACTGGACTCATTCACCAAATATTCCCCAAAATTTAGACCAGCAGTAACAAAGCTTTCTGAATAAACGCTGCAAAAACAAATTTTTTTTTAAGTATTTTTGGTCTAGTTTCTAATCCAAATATCTTACACTTTAAAATAAGACAAAACTAACTTGGAAATAAATTTTCAGCAAAGTATCAGAGCTTGTTTGAAGTCAGAAATCCCTTTATATTGATGGAAAAAATACTAGTTATAAGTGTAATAATCTGCCTTCAGAAGATTATTACACTCTAGCTATACATTTTAACATATAGTATAGGAAAAATATCTTGTTCCAGTGTCAAATTATTTCACTTATACTTTGGGTACTTTTTCATCCTTATAAGGGAATTATTGACTTAAAACAAACATATTTCTTTCTGAAAAATTACTTGTAAGTTAATTTTGTTTTATTGTATAGGCACTAAAGTATTTGCACTAGAAACTAAACCAAAAATACTTGGTAATATTTTGTGTTTTTGTCGTGTGAAGCTGTTTCTGAGTTGACCAACAGTCGTTAGATCCATGAGTGAATGAAGAACTGCTGGCGGTCTAGTGGCTTTGCTTGACCAAAGACAGTCTGGTGGGAATAAGTAGGAAACCCTAAACATTGGCGAAGAAAAAGGGATTTTCTACATTTTTTGAGTCCTTTTAATCTAAACGTGTATTTGCATTCATCCAGGAGGGAAACCTTAAACGCTACCCGACGCCTTACCCAGATGAGCTGAAGAACATGGTAAAAACGGCCCAGTCTGTGACTCAGAGGCTGAAGGAGGATGAAACGAGTGATGAGTCTGGGAAGGAATCCAAACCAGTGGAGAGAAACCACATTGGAGTTCAGGACGTGGGAGTTAAGGTCAGCTCTAGCTAAAACAAATGTGAAAATAAACCAGTTACTTTCATGTGTTTTCTGTTTCTTTAGCTAGTTATGGGGGGCCTTCTGTGGCCCTTGAACTTCTTACCACCACAGATTTTATCTGTGACCACCCAACACAAACAAGTAAATTATTGTGGAAGGAAAGGAATTTGTGGTTTTTGGATTTGTGGAACACACCAAAGTAGGAATAATCGTGTGAACATTTTTTACAAGGCATAGTATATTGTACATTAATGTAAATCAGGGCTGAATCAAATAATCGTGATTAAACGATTAATTAAATAATTGGCAAATTGTTTAGTAGTTGATTAATCATTAACTCAAGTACACATATATTTGTTGAAACATATTCAGACCAGCAATTCAGCCAAAACTGTGTAAAAAATGAGAATAAAAATACAAATTTTGCATTTAAGATAAAAAATAATTTCTGTAAAAACTAAATTTCTCGTTAAGCACTTTTTGCTATTGAATTCCATGATCAAGCCAAAAAAAATCTAGAGATTAGCCTTGCATTGTATTGATGTTAAGTCAAGCAGGAAGGTTACTGCAGTGAGCCTCGATGTAGCCAAACTCAGTCAAGTATGGCATTGTTTTTATGTCTATTAGCTTCGTTGTGTTGATGCATTTTGACCTGTTTCAATTTTCCGCCGCAAGACGCAAACTTCCCCATTCACTCAGTGCGTTATAGTTACACATCGCTTAGCATTTGTTGCTGCGCGTTTTGGCAGAGTGAAGGAAAGACGAGACCAGCTGGACAGACAGGCTGAGAAATGAGAGGCAGGTGATCGGTATCGGTAACAGAGCCAATGATCGCCGATAACCAATCATGAACTTTTTCACAAAAATTGGCCGATTATGATCGGTGACCGATCGATCGGCACACCTCTAGTATTTAAATATATATTTGTATTTTTGTATGTACTTCTAATATAATAGAAAAAAACGTTTAAGTGGTTAAATAAAAAATCTCAAGAATGTGTAAATATTTAAAATCTGATTAAAAGTCAAAATAATCAGTTATTCAAATAATTTTTAGTTGCCACCCTAATGTAAATGAAAACGTTCAATCTATAATCAATCTATTTTGTTCCACAGGTGATCGAAGGCCCCTTTCCCAACGGTGTGGCATCAGATGTTGACGCTCCGGTCTCTTCCACTTGTCCCCAAAGTTCTTCTGCAACTGAATCCAGAGAAACGTCCGAGCCCTTCAGCTCCCAGAATATTCCCCTCAAATCTTCCGAAGGTTCAATGATGAACCATGAGGACACACTGGAGGTGGTTACTCAGTTTTGTCCCTTTTTCAAAAAAGAACATTTGAAGAAAAGATCCAGCTGTTTAAAATGGCCTGTCTTCATTTTTAGGACACCGAGGAGCTTTCAGAGGAAGAGGAGATGAAAATAGCAGAGATGAGACCCCCACTTATTGAGATTTCCATCAATCAGCCTAAAGTAGTGACTCTAAGTAAAGATAAAAAAGGTAAACCCTAAAATTTAATTTCAGATGTTAAGATTTTTTTTCCAGTGGTGCTGAGAGGCTGAGCGATAAATCAATTTTTGTCAGTTAATCAAATTATGGGTTTTTGAAGATTTAATATTGAAGAATTGAATCGCAGAATTAACTTGTTGGGTTTCCATGGTTCAGACTGATGTCAGCAGCCAGCTAGTTTTTTATTTGGTAGAAAGAACTACACAAACTGAGCTGCTCACATAAAGGTCCTGATGATTTTTTTTTCTCATTAATAATTTTTTTTCTGGTAAAATTGCATCCTTTTTCTTCTAATATTATGACTACATTCTTATAATTAAACATAAATTCTTGTAGCCTTTCCCTAATACTCTGTGGTAAAACACTCAGAATCAATGATGGAAATAAAATCCCCTTTTTGAAAGTATTTTCTGTAATTTCTTCTTTAGAAAAGAAAGCAAGCAAAAAATCTGGTATAGATCTGGTATAAATAAAATTGGAGACATATAAATAATCCATGTTATTTTTATAAAGGTACAGTAAGTACCTTTATAAAAGTGATATCTCTCTTCAATAGATGATGCTGATTCTTTGCTGGACGACACTGTAGCCAACAGCAACCAGAACAACAGCAACTGCTCGTCGCCATCGCGGATGTCCGACTCTGTGTCTTTAACCACTGACAGCAGTCAGGACAACTCTCTGTGCACACCAGAGAGGGAGTCCAAGATGCCTTTCCTTCCAAAAAGCAGGTGAGCTCTCTTGTTCTGAGCTCAGTCATCGTCCTTCCATTTCCACACAGTCTGATTCTGTTTCTCTCTCTCGGCGATAAATATTACTAGACAAGACGACGAGAATATGAACCAGCCTAAAGACACCACCCCTCTCCTCCACAACGGCAACGGCTCCGAACCGTCACTCCAGACCCTGTTAAAAACCCAGCAGACCCCACCAGACTACGACCTGTCGATGGAAGCCTACATTGAGAAGGGGATCGCCAACGGGATGGGGGACGCCTACACCAAGTGGGACCAGATCAATATGAACGTGACCAAGCTGCCGCCGTACCACGCGGCACAGTTCAGCGAGCTGGACAAAGCACAGAACGGCGCGGTCAATGACAGCAACGACTTCCAGAACGGGAACCAGCAGGGGAGCGACTGCATCAACAGCCTGGTGAACAGAAGCCAAGGGACGAGAGCGGAGATGTCCGCCTCGATGAGCGTGGCCACCAGCAGCGACATGTCGTTGTCTCGCAGCACCGAGGAGCTGTCTCCGGAAAAAAGATGCCCGCTGCCGCCACAGGTGACGAAATCCCACAGCGTCAGCAACATAGAAGCGGGCGGGATGAAGTTGTACTCGTTCGATGGGGACGACGAGGCTGCCGCAGTAGCAGCAGGTAGAATCGTCCCGGGGCCGGGAGCTCAGGGTCAGAATATCGTCCGGAGCAAATCGGCCAGTCAGCTACTCAACGACCAGAATCTGCTGGTCTACCCCGGCTCTTTATCGTCTTCCTCAGACCTGCTGTCATCCTCTAAGCCTCCAGTCAGCACCAGCAGATATCCAGGGTCGTCCAGCATGAGCATGGGAGTCCCTCCCCCTCAATATAACATCCAGTATGCGAGCAGCAGTGCCGTGCCTAAAGATGGCCTCTGGGCTCAACGGGACCACCAAGGCTACCTCCCGCCTCATCCACACTCCCTCGCCAACACCAACTACTCAAACCGTAACCAGGCACCTCCGTATACTCTACAGCCCCAGCAGAGGGGCGTCCCTATGGCCCCCATTGGAGACTGGACCAAGGAGAGGCTTCACTCTGCCGGCGGGCCGCCTCGAAGTAGCACTCTGCAGCGGCAAGGCAGCTCCGCCTCCTCAGTCTCCATTGGCGACCCAAGGCGCGTCCAAGCTCCTGAGGGGGAGTACATGACCTACAGGGACATCCACACCCTCGCCAGGGGGCCACTGGCGATGAGCCAGGCCATGCAGAGGCCCTTCTCCGCTCGCACTTACAGCATCGACGCACCCATCACTTCCAGGCCCGTCGCCGCCAGACCCCAGCCCCATGAGCTTCCAGAAAGGACCATGTCTGTTAGTGATTTCAGCTACCAGCAAAGCAGCCCCAGCAAGCGGCCCAACACCAGGGTGAAGTCTGAGCACTCGCTTCTTGACGGGCCGGGTCAGGTGTCGGGAGGGATGGGACCAGGAAGGGTGCCAACTGACTGGAGGGACCAAGTGATGCGGCACATTGAAGCCAAGAAAATGGAGAAGGTAAAAAAGAAAAGTGCTGCTGTGACCAAAATATTTCAGTGTTTCAACGTTTGTTTTTCTAACTGAATAAATAGTTGGGTTTAAGCTAGAGGTTTATGCTCTTCTCACCGACTCTACAGCCTATTCAGATATATCAGGGTGTCTAAAAAATGAAGGCCTTAAAATGATTCACTTTAAAATGTAAGTTGGCCTCTAATTTTAGTCACACGTCTTTAAATAGTCCAGTCAAGAAAAAATGTATCTCGCGTTTTTTTTTCCTCACTGGATTTTTCTACCAAGAAAAGGTTTGAGTCGCTCTCAGACGTCTCCATTGCGTTTGCGGTTCCTGTTAACTCACTGCTAACATACACTTGCTAGCTTGCTAGCTTTTTTGCGTCTATCATGGATAAGTGCAAATGTATTGCCAGTAGGCTAGACAAAGTTTGTATATTTCTGCGGAAATATAATGGTCTTTAAAATGTTTTAAAAGTGTTAAATTTGAGTTGCAGACACTGTCGATAGTATTATACTCTTTTGCACCACAGACAGATCCATCTGCATCTTCCCACATCATGCTCTAAATCAGATGAATGTTGTTTTTAAAGTCCTTCTATGCCAGAGAAAGGCTCAGTGATCCGAGTTTGGTGCTGCCCTGCCCCCATTTGTTGCTTTTCAGCAGCGTGAAACATAAGTTTCTAGATTTTGCTCACTAGAAGCACAAATGTAACAGTTTGGAAATATTTATTTAATGCAAAACAAAAAAGTTTGCATATTCTGTGAGGTTTGAAGCAAGCCATGGACAATGAGAGTAATTTTTTTTTTTTTATTAAGTAGCCGTTTAACAAATAGAAGCACAGGTTTACTAGAGGCTACTAACCCATCAATAGAACTCCTCTTATTCACTGCATGCTGATTTTTACTGTATCTGTCCATGTTTTTATCTTTTTTTATCTGTCACTCATTTGGTGGATTGCATGGCTACCTTCCGACATGTCGACTGCTTTCTTGTCGTCAGAATACGCTGTCTCGCTCCTATAATTTCAATACTTCTCCGCTGAGCTGGTCTCACTACGGCAGCTGTAGGGATATGCATGCCGGCCAAGGGGGCGTGGCCTTTAGCGCTGACCGACAGCCCTATGGAGCCCTGAGCTTCCGTGTGAGTACTGTGAACTTGTAGCCAGCGCCAGCAGCTCAAGCTCCAGCTCTTGCTAGTTTCACATCATTTTTGAAAGTAAAGGAAATGTGTGTTTCCTTGTCCACCAGATGTTGAGAAGTAATCAGACCCTGAGAAGCTATCTTTGGCTTCTCCTTTTATAGAAAACCAGAGTTTAGTGTTTCTCAACATCTGATTTCCTGTTACTAAAATTCATGTGTGGTGCTTGATTTCAGGGAAAACTGGACAGATTCCAGTTTCATGTTCCTTGTGATCATTAGCGGAGCAGCTTTTTAACAGGGGCCTTGTTTTTGTTGTGTTTTTTTTTATATATAGAAAATAAACCAGTAGATAAATAAATCCAGTAGAAAGCTTAAATGTTTCTAAAGCTGATCTTCTTTAGCCATCATTTGTATGTAAGCCAAACATCAGATGGGAGTAGGGATGCAAACAATTGATCGACGTACAATTAATCGCAAATTCATTGTTTATTAAATTAAAATGAGTTCCTATCAAGTGACTAACCACACGTCCACTGAGGTCTTCTTTTAGTCTTGTAGTTTGGCCACCATCCAGCAGAGACATCCCAAAGCAGAGCCAGTTGAAACAAAGATGGCGGCACCATACCAGAGAAACGGTTGAAACGGCCGTTGTGGGATAGAAAATGCACTTTATGTGGTTTTGTTTTGAAACACAAACACTTGAGGGGAGAAAACTCAGATTTTTAAGAAAATGGCAGCTTATCGATGGGTAACATCGATAAGCTCAATCAACTTTAGATCATTAATCGATACTTTTCATCCCCAAAGTGGGACAAAAGAGCCCCTTTTAAATATGCTGTGCTCTTTAACGTAACCCCCCCTCATCACCTCCCCCCCCCCCCAAAAAAAAAAATCTCAGTATTCCTCACCATCTCACCTCAAATAACTCCTCTTGTGATTGTGACGGCTGTCTGAACCATGATGTCTCCTTCTCTAACTGCATTTGTAACGTTTAATTTTTCTCATCCGTCATCTTCACTCCAACCTCTGATCACATCAGCCTGACTTCATAATATCCCACTTCATGTGTGGACTTAAAAATATGTTGATGAAAGGTAAGCTGGTAAAGTGTGTGTGTTAAAGACGTAGACGTGGGAATTGGCATAGATAGACTTTCGATCTTGTTTAATCCGTGTGTGTCGTGTTACTTTTTCTATTCCTGTAAACTTAACCACAGTCTGCTTAGTTCTTGATTTGAGCAAATCACAATTTAATGTTTCCCCATTAAAAAGAAATGCTTTTTCCTTGTTCCTCTTATGTCAAATTAAAGTCTTGCTTTTGATGTCAACACAAAGCAAACTATATGTCCCTGTCGTCCTTTCGATGCGTCATGCATATTGATTGAAAAGGCACCAAGTAGTTGTTTGGCGTGTGTCATGTCAGTGCAATAATTATCCACATTTTTCTTTCAGGATGATGTTTTTGTTCCCCAAGGGTCACAAAGCTACACTATGGACCCCCACAGAAAAGTAGGTGTAATGCATACTATCCAGTAAAGAAAAATCTAAATTTGTCAAAACGTCTGGCTTCAACTTGATTTTTACCTGTCAATATTTAGCAAAGTACTGAGCTTGCACACATGTGCCGAGCAGTCTGTTTATCAGTGTGTTTCTGTCGCCTAGGTGCCTTTGATGAATGGTCAGATGGGCCCTTCTGTTCGTCCTCAGATGAGCCAGAGCTCAATGGCTCGTCACCCTTCCAGAGAGCAGCTCATCGATTATCTGATGCTCAAGGTCTCCCAGCAGCCCCATGGGCCTCCGCGCATTCCTCACGACACGCTACAGCAAGAGGTGAGGCCGTCGTAAAACTAAAATTTTACGCCGCCATCATAAAAAAGAAAAAAAGCTAAAAACCTTTTTGCTTTTTTTTTCACGCTACTATTACAACTGCTTGTTTAGGTCTGCAGGTGTTGCTAGCAGATGTTATTTTTAGTCAGTAATGGGTGTTTCAACATGACACACTTAGAAATATTGTTGCTGCTACTTTATTAATACCCTTTTAACTTTTTATATTTGGTCCTTTAAAAAGCATGCAAATGTCTTCTGAAGTCACTCAGTTGGTAAACAGTCTGCCTGTGTGTAATTTAATCTCAGTATAAATAAAAGTGATGTACATAGGTGTCAGGGTATTTTTAAAGAACATAAGCAAATAAACTGCATCACAAAGACCAAAAGATGCTGATGGCCTTTTATCGAAGTAGCGAGTAAAAGCCATAAGAAATCCTGTTATCAGTTTGCCACAAGGCCTGTAGACGAAGAAGGTGCGTGGCACATCACCCTGAACATGCCACCCCTATAGTAAAACCAGTGGTGCCAGCATCGTGCCTTGTGGGACACCTTTTCCTCAGAGTTGTCAAGAACATGCATGGACATAAGAACAGGACGATTGTGGAAGAAAACCTGTTAAGAGGCTGAAAAAGACTTGAAACTGAATCAGATGTTCACCTTTTCTTTTCTCCCAGCTTCTTTTTCCAACAGTTTCTTCCACTCCATTAAAGACTCAATCTCTTAAAGTACTCATTTTATTTTCTCTCTCACTCAGCTGCATAGATCAATGCTAGGATTAAGTCTGATGTTCAAGGGGAGAAACTTACAAGGCATCATGTTTCTGGGCATATACTTCAAACCTTCCCATCAGGAAGATCTCTCTGTCCACACAGAGGCTTTGCAAATCTCTCCCTAGATTTATCTCTCCCGTTTATCCGACATAATCAGCGTTCCTGTCCTTCTAACTAACCATTGTGAGTTAGTTTGACATTCTTTTCTTCAGAGTTCTGCTGTTTTTGCTTTTGGTGTGTGTATTAATGCAAGAGAAATGTGTAATCGACGGGAAGTGAAGTGAAACAGTAGCTTATCAAAAGTGTGTGGGTGTGTTTCAGATCCGTGTGAAAGTAGAGAAGAATCCAGAGCTGGGTTTCAGCATATCGGGCGGAGTGGGAGGCCGGGGAAACCCCTTCCGTCCCGAGGATAATGTAAGCTTACACCTTTCATCTTCTAGTCTTTCTTTTTGCTTTTAAGGACATTTTGTGCTCCCGGTACTTTTCAAGATCTAAATAAGTATCTGTCCATCCCATCCTGCATTAGTTGTCCATATATATGTGTCCATGAATTTATCCATCCATGCGTCGCTCCATTCATTCGTCTATTTCTCTATCAGGGCTGAAACAAACGGTTAATCAGAAAATGGCACATTCTCTATATTTTCGTTACCCACTTAAGCCTTTCATAACATATTAGAAATACACTAAAATGTACAAATAATTCACTTCCTTGATTAATTAAGAAAACAAATATTTTATTGTTTAAAATACTTAAGAAAATCTAAACCAGGTGAATCTAAAACTATACCGCTTTAGGAGTTTTAGCTAAAATATACTTATCAACGATCTGGATACATTTTGCACTTTTGTCTGATATGCAAAATGTACATATTTTTGTTTACAGTTTGGCTTAATTACTGCTCTGAATGTGTTGGGTCATTTTTTGTATATGACCTGTTTTGAGTCTGAAAACTCCAGTTATCTGATAAATAAATAAGTTAACGGTTATTTCATTAATCGATTATCATGACTGTTTCAGCCCCGCTATTTTTCACTTCTATCCATTAATCAGCACATCCAGTCAGCCTGTGCTTTCTGCAGGTTTGTATTCAGAGCCTGTTATTTTTAACCGCTGTAGAAATGCATGCTTCCCTATTGACCAAAAAGAGAGGGAGAACTCTGAAACCATGTCGTATTTTGAAATAAGAAAAGAAAAAAAAAAGTTTTTTTTAGACATTAATTTACTGTTATAGTTGAAAACCACTGCATTTTATCTTATGTCATTTTAGGGCATTTTTGTGACTCGAGTTCAACCTGAGGGGCCAGCGTCCAAAATCCTTCAACCTGGAGATAAAATAATTCAGGTATTGTGTTAAAAAAAAAAAAAAAAAAAAAAAGGAATTTTGAGTAGTTAAAGATGGGTAATGTTGGTTCTGGTTCGAAGGGGAAAAAATATCAAACTTTTTTGTGCTTGTTTTTGTCCACAGGCAAATGGCTACAGCTTTGTGAATATCGATCATGGGAATGCAGTGTCCCTGCTCAAGACGTTTCCAACCACTGTGGATTTAACGATCGTAAGAGAAGTGCAAGCATAGACTCGACTGCATCTGTCTCCCGGCAGACCGGCGCAGCACATGAAAGGACAGCAAAGAAATTTATGGTGACTGTCATATTTTTATACACAGAGGAGAGACTGATCTGCTGAGACCTATTGGGACTATTTATAGCTGAGATCCTCACAGGTCTTTGTCACCTCGATGCAACGGGGAAAACCACTCAATGTAGTGGATCTTAGTGAAACAGCAGCAAACACATGCAAGTACGTGTCCTCAAAAGGCCGTCACTGTGGTATACATATATATATTTTTTATACGAAAACCTGAAGATTTGATGGGAACTCTGATCTCTGTACAGATCCGCTTTTTTTTTTTTCTAAGTCAACCACTTATCAACCACTTATCAAGTTTTGGGTTTTACTTCCTCAGATGGGCATGGAGGCGACCACTAGGGGGCAGGGCTCCCACTCTTCTCTTCTGTCCTTAAGTTTGCCTTTTATTTTTTGAATTTTTTTAATTATTATTCTGTAGCTGAACCATTTCCCAGTTGCCAGGCGACATTATCAAAAGGGACTGCGTCACGTGCTTCTCGTGGGGAGACGAATGTAGATCAAGGAGGTGTTTGTTTCTGGTTTTTCTAATGGAAGATCAAAGAAGGAAACGAAGAGGGAGAACCATCCACTCCGACTTCCGTAAACCCGTCAAGATCCACCTCAGTCATGTTCTGGATAACCAGACCTGTGCCATCTGGAAACTCATCCCAACTCGTCAGACGTTTTCAGAAATGCAGGTGTTTCTTCGACGAGAGAAGAAAGCAGAATGGAGTTCCTCGCATCGGGAGAAAAAGCGGGTTCTTGTGTTTATGTTTCTTTTGAAAAGGTACAACTTTTGTTTGAAAAAAAAAGGACTAAAACTGGGGCAATAAGCACATCTGGTTCTGGCAGGATGACATAAAGGTGCTTAGAAGTAGACAAGCTAGCTTTCGATGAAAACACCTCAAGGCTACTCGATTTAACCAAAGCAAGCATTAAATGATCAGAAGGTAAAAGCAGGGACTGTTCTAAGAAAGATTTTAAGGATCAACATGTTTCATGTGGGGATTTCATCTTTTAGGTCGCCATCAATGCAAAAAATAAATAAAAAAGTTTGCAACGTGAAACATCTTACACAGAAGAAAACCACAGGTTGCCTTTTGTGTCTGTTTTGTTCCCGTCACTCATCACCTCAAAGCAGTCTTGTGGTTTTTTTTTTTTTTAAATTTTTATTGTTTTTCCTTCGCTGTAGAGAACAGAGATGGGAGACACAAATTGTCAAGTGCCATAGACCTTGAACTGTTTGAACAAGAGGTGGATGTTCAGTTCTTTCCCCCCGAGGAACCCAAGCAATACCCACATTTGCAACCCCTTCAAGTACATCTGCAGCATAATGGCTTCAAAGCAATATTTAAAAGCCTTTATTTTCATTCCCACGGCATCGTTTTTAAACCTAAACACAAGCTTTTAGTGCTCCCTGATGATTTTACATGTTTTTTTATATTGTGATTTTTTGGTTATTTTTTTTTTTTTACAATGAAATGGCACAGAATTTATATGTGTGTGTGGCATTGCTCAAAAAACAAAATCTCTGCGTTGTGACAGAGTTTTTGTCACTTTGGCTGAGATATTTTACTGTTTTTCGAGTACTGAATATCTCGCTGTTTGTGTGTTTAAAAGTTTCCACTGTGGGGTTTCAGCATTCTGAAAACAATTAATGAAAGGACTATGAGAAATAAGTGTGATCAAGATTTATAATATACCCCCACCTGTTGAGATTCAGACACGGGTAAAGCAGCGAGACGTGTTTCCCAAACTAGTGGAAATGATAAAATACACATTGTCCAGTGAATTCCTTCACTTCCGTCACTTGTTGCCAGTAAAATATCTTGTATTTTTGCTTTTTGCATTGGCAACAAAATAAAAAAACCTACTTCTTCCCCCCATTTTGATTCATTTAAATTAGACGAATAAGTTTCTGTTGAAAAATATTTGTCCCAAATGAAGTTGGCCATTAGTTCTTCTACTTGATTAGCAATTGGTCAATTTTTATTTACAAGAAAATGACATTTTTCACATATTGTGTTGTATTGTACTCTGATGAAATCCTTGATTGCATTTGTTTTAAAGTTCTTTGCTTTTTTGTTTTTTTTAATGGCGGAGATTAATTTCTTGGGTTATGGTCACTTTATAATCACTTCAAACAAAATTTGTCTACTTTAGACAATCTAGGGATGAAAACGAATCTTTTCACTGTTCATCCACATTTTGTGTTTTTCGCTCCCACTTTTGTATTTATTTAGCAGACTTACATGAAATTTTAGACCTTACTAATCAAATTGTAAATAACTGAAGAAACATTTGTGACTTGCGATTGTAAAACCAGCAATAAATTGCAAATGAAGAGGCTCCCATTTAAATGTATAGCTAGTATTTCTAATGTTTCTCTGGAAACGGTCACAGTGAGATGATTGATATGCATTTATCCAACATTCCAGATTTTGTACATAATTTCCTGTTTCAGAAGTTACCTGTGGGACAATAAACTAATGCTGTTTAACAGTGATGCTTTTGTTTTACTGTCTCAATCTTCCGGGTTCTTCATAAGGGCTAACGGCAAAACTGAGAAGAACTCAATAAGTACTACTTTTGGACCTGCTGAAGATAAATTGCAGTAACTGGTAGTTATTCAAAAATGGCTGCATTTAAAAGTGTGTGAATATGCAAGTCTTGACCGCAGAATACACTTTCGTGCTACTTTGTCACCCAATTCAAATAGATATAACAGTTTCTAGCTTGAGCTTCTCATTTTGTGTGATTATCTTTAGATATGTGGTGACCAGACAGCAAAACAAATGTGAGCACAAAACTTTCATCATGGGCACTCCACTGCTTTTGTCTACATGTTGTAATTCAAATATGTGTAAAGTACCTGGCAGTTCTAACATTCCTAAGTGCACAAGTTTGGATCCTTTTTCTACCAACAACTGTATGACCAGAATAATCTGATTAGCAAGTAATGGTTGTGTAAATTTAGTGGAAGTGAATAGAAGAAGCTAAAAGTCTCACTTATTTTGCTGATCCCTATTAGTCAAACCAATTCCAACTCTGCCCAAATTTATATTGCTTCCTGCCCCATTGTTGAAAATTAGATTGAGCCGTTGCGCTATGAATACAGGGAAATCTGTTATGAATACATTTTAAACATAACTACTTCTTCCTTTTTTTAAATTATTGTTTTTCTGGTATGTTCAATATAAAATGGATTGACGGTAAGTCAAAACGCTGCTATACAATCTGCCCATCATTTAACTCAGACACTGTTGGAAAAAAATGTTGCTGCTTGTGAAGATAAGAAGAAAAAACTGAGATTATCTAATACTATTACCACTGCATTTTTTTAAAGTAAAAAACCCATTGCGCCTTTTCTATTATAAAGTTTCATCAGGTTTTTAAATGTATTTTTCTTAAAGTGCAAAAATGGGTGCTAAATTATTTGTGGAAAATGTAATTTTAATAGCAGATACTTGTCATTGTCCTAAAATGGTGCGCTTTTTCTCCAATAGAAAAAAAAAGGTTATATGAAACTAGCTTTGAAACATACATTTAAATTTGGGTTTATTTCTCAACTTTTATTGTATTATTTTATATGGATATGCGTTAGGAGCCAATAACTGAGCTTATATAAATTTATGATTTACTGAAAACATTTGACTTTTTCTTTTCTTCACTTTAAAAGTAGTGTATTGTTTCTTCCTGCAGGAGGGGCTGTAGTGGTCGATGCTGGTTCTTAGACGATGTTCAAAAACAAGAAGAAGTTTAAGACCTGCCGCACCGCCGCCGCCAACAGGGATAGCTGAGAAATTATTCAGTTCTAACGCTATAGTTTAACGTAAAAACACACAGACGAAGAAACACTTTATCGCTCGCACAATGAGCGGTATACCGGGGACTGCAGTCGTCCAGGTGACCAACTTGTCGTCGGCCGTGAGCAGCGAGCAGATGCGCACTCTGTTCGGTTTCCTGGGAGACATCGAGGAGCTTCGTCTCTATCCCCCCGAGTAAGCGCTGCTTTTCCGGTCTGAGCCAGCGAGGCAACGCCGCGGAGTTGCGGCCTCGCTAGGGCCCCACGTAAGACGTATGTATCCGTCCCAAATGTTTTTTAATGACTAACCTTATTCTTTGTTCTCCTTATTTCTTCCCACAGCAACACCCCCCTGTCGTTCTCCTCCAAAGTTTGTTATATAAAGTACCGAGACCCCTCAAGTGTTGGTGTGGCGCAACATCTCACCAACACTGTTTTTATTGATAGAGCTTTGATAGTGGTTCCCTGCGCAGAAGGTGAGTGCAAGCTGCTTGGTTTAATAATATTACAATAAAAAAACAACAACCTTGATAAATAGCTGTGGACGTCTTCTCTGGAATTCACCTTGATGTCTGTCGTGGTCGTGGGGAGGTTGGGGGGTTTAGTGGTCTTCAGAAATAAACACGGCTGGTGTCGCATGATTTAGAGCAGGCATGGGCCGGTATGCAAATATATGCAGACACTTAAAACACAAATACCATAAATTAAGACTATGTATAACATATTTTCTTCTGTTACCTGTAATATAATGTGACACTTATTTTTTCAGAATTTTTGTGAGAGCAACTATAGCAGGCTTCTTTCTGCCAGCTGACTGGCAGTGCTGCAATTTAAAATCTGATATGAATTTTTCTTTTTACATCTGTCCAATTTCAATTTCCCAAGTTCCAGAACATAAAGAGAATAATGTTCTGAGGGACCTTTGGATACATCTGATGAATTTGACGTGGTGATAACAAGTGAGTAGCACATATCTAATTAGAAGGACTAGCAGAAACCGGCCCATGCCTAGATTGGATTTAAAGTATTTTATTGGTCCAGTACCTGACACAGGTGATGGGTTTAGCCACAGCAACACCCACTCAAGTTTCTATTTGGTGTCACATAAATTAAAGGGAGATCAACGTTACCATGAACACTGGACAGTCTGGAATTACAGCTTGTGTATCTAAAAGAAATGTAACCAAATCCATTGCTAAAGAGTAAAACTCTCTTTCCTCCCCCTTTTAATATTTTTTTGGTTCTCTTCTCTCCCCCAACCCCTTTTTTTCAGTACCCCTGTGTACACTCACAATGATTACACTTCTAACCTGATGCATTGTGTCCACGTGACTTGGTGCTGGATGGCTAATGAGTTTATTAATTTGGTTTTGTATGTTTTTTCTGTGTGATTATGTGTGCATATCAGATGACTAGACTGGCCCAGCTGTTACACTACACTAGCCTGAGTCAGGCATTGTTTTCCAAGCCACTATCCCCGATCGGGCCAACGCAGCCTTCAAGGGGGGGATGTGACCCGGAGAATAGCCCGCAGAACCTTCCAAGATGGACACCTTGTCTCTTTTTTTTTTTTATTTATTTTTTTTATTATTTTGTTTTCGGTTTGTTTCCTTTTCATACTATCCCATGTTGTCCACTCTCTACTGTCTCTATCTAGAAACTTGCAGGTTGTGTTTATATTTGTTATTTTTTTTGTTTGTTATTTTGATTATTGTCCAACCCCCAAACCCCCTCTCTCTTTCCGCTACAGCTGGAGCTTGTGTGTGGTTGAATTCAGTCCAGGTTGCTACGGCACACCGGTGGGATGTGTGCCACACAAAAGATGCTATGAGGATCACTAACCCTTTTGTTCTCTTGTCTCCTACGTCTGTTGACGTAGTGAAGGGCTAGTCTGTGTGGAAAAAGTGAGCCTCAGTAACAAATCATATATATATATATATATATATATATACACATATCTTTCTTTTAAACTATCTGTGCATTTATTCATCTACTTGACCCTCAACTAAGAAGGCAACATTTAGTACTTTTTCCTCACATTACTTCAGTACCGCTCTGATGTGAATGTTTAGTAATGACACAGAACTGATCAGTGTAGCATCCTGCTCTCTTTGTAATACATTAATACATTGCTCTGTTCATGTTTTGCTTAACAAAGATGGTTGCTTGCCCCTTTAATGCTGAATTCCCTCTAGCTCTAGGTCAAAATTGCACGGTGCCTTGCAATGTTATTCACAAACGTTTTCTAATTTTGTCTTGATGCAACCACAAACTTTGATGTGTTTTTTTGGGATTATATGTGCTAAACTAGGGGTCTGCAACGCGACGGTCCGGAGCCTCGAGCGGCTCTTTGGACGTTCCACATCGGCTCCATTTACCTTCCAGTAAAAATAATTAAGAACCAACTAATGTTTTTAAAGTTTACTATATAATAATTGTTGTTTTTTAGTTTTAATTCATCTTTTGACATGTATTAATTGCACTAAATTTCTAACACGGAAGATGATTTTTAGATTTTTTTTTTTCTGGCTTTTGATTGGAAACACTAAATGTATATACAGTTTAAATTTTTTTTATTATTTCCAAAAAAAATAATAGAAATAAAACAGTGGTTCTTTGAAAATTACAACAACATTCCTATAGCTGGTTTTTTGTCTTTTTTTCCGACACATAACAGTTTTATTTCAGTGGACTGAGGGCCACAAAGTGGCTCTCTGGTTCTTACAGGTCGCAGGCCCCCATGTTAGACCGACACAAAGCGGTTCAAAATACTTTACTCTGTCGGTCAGTCGCATAAAGTCCCAGTGGAACAGAACTGAGTTTGTGGCTGTGACACAAGGAAATGTGGGGAAAGTCGGAGGGTTGTGAATCTATTTGCAAGGCATCGTTTAAAACTTTTAAATCTTCCTGCCGAGAGAGAAAGGAAGAATATGATTATCCACAGTGGCGTGAGCACAATTCCTAATTGGTTGTTTTATTGACCTCTTAGCATTTCCAAAGTTCTTAAAACTGTTGTTCTTTTCTGTATCTGATGTTCTGTGTGCTATTAGTGATGCAGCCATTGGGGGTTGTCTTGTGTTGCACACCTTTCCAACACTGCGAAACGATCGCCCCCCCACTCCCCCCGCGGAAAAGCGCCCATGCTTGATATCGTATGGTTCATGACCAATATGTTTCCAGTACAGGTGACCCATACATCAAAGTGTTGACTCATTCTCTGCATTGTGTTTTTTCTTTTTCTTTTTTGTTTTACTTAACCTATATAAAAAAAAGAAAGCAGAAAAATAATCTGCTCCCATTTTGTTTTGTTTTTTTTCTTTAATAAGAAGCTATTCTTTTACACTTTTTATATTAATGATGCATATTGACTGAGAAGAGTAGATTAATCAAATCCAAGTAAGGATGCTTGGTCTGAAGTAGCGGGTAGATGACTCTAGGCTGGATGGGGAAGTGTATGCTCTCTTTCTCTCTAGAAGACAGTGGGATAAATGTGCAGGCAGAGTGAAGAGCGCCTCCCTTGCCTACCCTAACGTCCCACTTTGTCCTGCAGGGAAGATCCCAGAGGAGGCCAAGGCTCTGTCGCTGTTGGCACCTGCCGCCCCGGTACCCAGTCTGATTCCAGGCGGAGGACTGTTGCCGATTCCCGCTCCGGCTCCACTTCAGAACGTGAGTCATTGTCTTTATTTTGGGTGTTTATTTATTATTATTTCTTCACATGCACGAGTTGAATCTAACGTCCATCTGTGCGGTTTACGTCCACAGCTGAACCTTCCTCTGTTGAATCGGCTCACAGTGGGCCTCGACGTCACCTCCTCTATAATGTCTCAGCCTCCCCTCATCGGCAATGTCGACCCGACCAAAATCGATGAGATTAGGAGGACGGTATACGTTGGAAACCTAAACTCACAGGTGAGTTTAAAGAAAAGTCTAAATAAATGAAGGTAGTTAAAGTCGTATCTATGGCTGAAGCGGTTAATTGAATATTGAAATAATCGTCAGCTAATTTAGCAATCAATTAGTTGCAGCATACAGACAAACAAAAGGAAATTTGCTGAAAGAAAAACAGACTCAGATCAGTAAACGAGCTAAAACTGTAAATATATATATATATTTATCAGTGACGTGCAGTGAGGTTCATTGCTGGTGAGGCACTGACTTATGACTTATACACCGTCCATGTTATTGTACCTAAGGAAATTTCATGCATCCATACAACGCTGGGGGGCAAAAAGACTAACCTTTTACATGTCATCAATAGCTGCGTTAACTCAGTGAAACTTAAAAATGCATACATTAATTTTGTGCTATGATCTACAGCAAAGTGATCTGTATTCGCCAAGCTACGCAGACTCGTTGCCATTGCAACTGACAACAATGCCACTTCATGTTTTAGGATTTAACACCAAAAAACATTCAAGAATCTTGCACACAGAACAGAACATTTAGTTTGTTGTTGTATTTC
>CAEGAF010132115.1:0-11095 GCA_903067075.1 Micropoecilia bifurca
ACACACACACACACACACACACACACACACACACACACACACACACACACACACACACACACACACACACACACACAAGCAAACCAGACCTCTCTTCTCCTCTTCTTCCTCATCCTTCATTTTGTGCTAATGTTACACTGAGTCTCACCTTTGCTTCTCCTGCGTATGCCACAACTATTTACTTTGCAGCTTTTATTAGGCTTCGCAGTATGAGTCCAAAAAGTTATTTTCTTTTCTATGATCAGAGAAAATATAATGTCTTAGAAAAGTTTGATTATTCTTTTGTTGTTGTTGTTAATAAAGTATGAGCATAGACTGCGCCTTCACTTCCTTTGAACAACCATAAACCTCAGTGTATCCTATTAGGATTTTGTGAGATAGACCTACACAAAGTGGCACCAAAGCATGAATTAAATGGAAACATTATTTTTGCCTGATTTTTTCCCCAAACAAATATTTGCATAATATTCTCTAAAAGACACCTCTGAGGCTTTCAAAGAAAACTGGATTCATGCTGAGATAATGTTACATGAACCATTTAGTAATTAATTTACTAATTACTAGACACCTGAAGGCACAAGATTTTATTTTGGGCCACATTTTTTAGATTTTTATTCAGCATTTTCTTTTCAAAAACCCAACGATCTTTTTCCTTCCACTTCAGAAATATGTGCTTTTTTATGTTCTATCTCATAAAATCCTCCCAAAAAGCATTGAAATGTGTGTCTGTAACATGACAAAATATGAAAAGGCTGAATTTAAATTCGTTCACCATAAAAATATAAGATAGAGTTATCTATCGTTCCACCTTCACTGACTTCTTCATTTCTGCAGGTCTGCTTCCTCACAGATTTGGGGTCAAGCTTGTGGCAGATCGCCACCACTAGCAATCGTTGGGAAATTGACCGTCTTATCGAGGAAAAGAGACCGTGAGTAAAACTCCAGTCCCTCGTTGACTTAATTTGATTCCCCTCCGCAGAATGCAAGCCAATAGATCCTGTATCTACATAGTGCTCTGTGCAGGGTCTATAAATATTGACCCTCCATTTCCTGTGTGTGGCATTAATGAAGCATTTAGTACACCCACAGCATTATGGTGGACCTGTGTAAAGCCACCTCTTCCTTTTTCAATGCCGTTCCTTCCTGCACACAGGACAGAAGAATCCGCAGAGGCAGGATCCATTTCACCCGTTGTGCCTCATTCTGAGCCTTTAACACCTTGTTTCAAAGAGGTGAAGGGTGTCCTAGCAGTGGGGGAGGACAGAGGGGCATCCTCAAAAACAGCTTTTTCAAGAACGTACTTAAAAACAAAGAACTTGGTGTTTTGTTTTCAAAAATCAAACTATAACTTTAAATATTTTCTCTAACATGACCGTCATGACAGCACACCAACCACAGTTTTCTAAATCATTAGCCAGGTTAACATATTTGTAATTTTAAATATTTTTTAGTCACAATGGTGTGACTAAAAAAATTGGTGTGATATTTTGCAGTGCAACTTAAAAGTGGACAAATAAAGGATCTTCTTCAGTCGTTTTTCTCAGTTTGAGGTCATATTAAGAATTGCTCAGAACAAAACAATCAAACTTAACTACTGTCATAACACCAGAAAGACAAAAAACTTCTGTATTTAAACTGGCATTGCATAGTTCTTCTTCTTTTTGTGTACAATATGATGTGTGATCACGTCTCCTGCAGCACTAATAGCTGTTTACACGTTCCATAAATACATTTTACATTATGAATGTTGACTTATAAGGAATTACCAGGAATTAATCAAGGAGCATGAATAGAAATAAGGGGTTGAGAGCAATTTAAGCAGTATTTTTTATTAAAACTGAATTTCATGTAGGATCATACCCTATTTGTATGAAGTCTGTGCACCTATTATTCTCCAGTGTTTAATCATCTGCCTTTGATGTCATTTTTAAAAGTCTCGCTGCTTCAGTGAAGACGATCATCAAGGAAGAGAATCATCCTGGATCTGCTCTGTTATGTAAGCATATTTTTGTGTGTTTTCTTTCCAATTTGTAGAAGAACACCTGTTGCAGTTTGCGTCTATATTGCTTAGCACTGCCCCCTATTAGTGTGATTTGAATGAGCAATGCAATATACTTTAAACTAATTTGAAGTACAGTCAGGAAAATACACAAACTGATTATCTTTTATCGTTAGTACCTGCCTCACCTTACTTCACGTCACTCCCAAACTCCTCACCTCATGCGCTCATAGGATTTCTTTCCACACAAGCTCTGCAGTATTCACACCTTCACAATCTCGTCTTTAACTCTTTAAAATCTTTTGAGAATTTTAACTCAAAAGATTTTTATCTCTGATGATTCTTGTCATAAAATCTGCACAATAGTCACTTTCACTTGATTTTGCTTATATTTTTCTTTTTAAAAAAACAAAAACTTTTAGATTTAGTTGTTAACTGTTGATCTAGACAAAATAAAATAAACACATAATGCGTCATGTACTTTCAACAACAAAAATGAATGTCCTTTGATCAGTATCTTCTTTATAAAAATCAAAAAAGTATATTTATAATTTAGGCACAGCTTGCTGAAGACAGAACTTGGGGAGGGAGGTTACCAAACAGCTTGAAGAGATACAGAGCTGTCTCTGACTGAGATTTATCTTTTGAAAGGCACAGAATGAAAACAGCTGATGAATCAGCTGGTGGATGGAGCTGTAGCCTCAGTTTGGCTGCATGCCTTGACAGAAAAAGTGCTATATGGTGGATGTATTTTTTGTTTTTTGTTTAGCACATATAAAAGTTTCTGTTGCATATTTCCTTTCTCTGATAAACAAAACAAAAGATGAGAGGAGTAATTAAACTGTTGAAAAGGGAACTGCTCCTGTTGAAAAGCCATAACTAGACATATATTAAGTATTTACCACTTTGCGTCACGTCAAAGTGGAAATAAATTAGATTTATTTCATTTTTTCCTTCAGTATATGGTAAGTCATTCTACAAATTACTTGGTTGTGCTTTCTGGCTGTGTAACGCTACTTGGAAAATATAACAAAACAAAGCATGTGTAAATATAAAAATAACAGTATTTTGTTCTAAGGACATAACAAAAAATGTTAAACATTTGGAGTTGGCCTTTTGGATTTTAAACTCTCATAATCTAAATAGAAATCCTTGAAAGAACTGAGGTGGATAACTGAAATGTGTAGCTGGTGTTCATGATTCCTATGAGCCTAGGAAAAGAAGCGTAGGAAAAGACACCTTCTCACACCAATTTGTCAATTTTCTTTAATCTGCTACTAGTCTAAAATAAGAAAATTTGGTTATGTGACTCCAAAAGATACAAGCAGGAAATGTGTTGGTTCAATCAGAGGTTGTGATCTTAACACAATGGTTATCAAACTGTATACTGGTGGCTCTCATACAAAATGTAATTAATATAAAGAAAATGTCTAGAGCAACAAGTCAAAATGATGAATTGTTAAAGTTCACAGATCTTCCAGATCAGATTGTTGCACACACTGCAGCACAACAGGGTATAAAATGATAATGATTTTTTTATTATTATTATTTGATTTCAGTCATGCTTATTTGTTCAGGTATAATAAGGCGATAAAAGGTGAGCTGCAAATGATAATGCCCCTTTCACAAGTGCGTTTGCACCAGAGAGGTGCAGGTGTCTCCTCCACTGAACCTGAGCTTTGTCTTTTTTATATATCTCTCCCTCAGTGTGAAGGACAGTTTCCTCAATATGTCCTCTCTGAGTTTCTCTCTCTATCACATCACTTCCCACATCTCTGCTCCTGCAGCCCTGTGTCTATCACCCTCCACTTCTCACCTGTCACCTCCTCACTTCACTACTAAACACCCTCCATCCTTTTTTTTTTTTTGGGTGGGGGGGAGAAATGAAATAATTTTGTTGTGGGGTCCCCGGGCGGTTTTGTAATTTCATGCCTGTGTATGATAATTTTATGCTGTCCTGCGTCGCGTAACTCAGGGCTGCCAAATGCTGACAGGTGATAAATACGATCTTTTCCGCCCCGTGTGCAACAGACCTGAAAAAAAGGAGGGAGACAGACAGGAGGAGTGGGGAGGGGGGCGAGCAAGGAGGGCTGGGGTTTTGGGAGCTGAAGGTTTGTGGGGCAGTAGAATAGGTGGAGGCGGGGGTGGCGGTGTTCCTACCTTGAGGGACTGGCTGAGGCCCTGCTGGAAACAGTTTGCGCAGCGGTGTCGCCTGTGTTGGAGCAATTTCACGGCTTGCCCACCACACCTTCCCTCACCGAAGCGCTTTCATTCACTTACAACCTGCTTCCCCACATCTTCTGTATCTCGGCTCCTCCGCTCTCCCTCTTTATCTGCCATCGCTCTGCTGAGAACAGACAGAGCGGACCTTCAGGTAGTCTTGAAGGGCAGGTATAGAGATCAGCGATTTATTTATTTATTTATTTATTTCCTTCTTCAAACAGGAAACATGGGAAATAAGTAATAGGTTGGTTTGTGGAGAGGGACATCTTTTTACCAGTGCAGGAAACCATTAATGTGACAAAAGGTGCAAAAGAAGGGAAATAAGCGGGGGGGGGGGCAAGAGAGTGATCCAAGCGTGGAGGACTGATGGTTTTCTGAGTGACATAATTATTCGCCTCCTTGCATTGTGCAGTTAGAATGATGATATCTCAAAGAGAAGAAAAAAAAGAAGATCCAGACTGTGAACACATGTCAAACGTACACAGAGCACACAGTGACCTTCACATTCTGCCTGTATGTCATGTGCAATATGCTTTATAGGTTATGCCAAAACACATGCTAAAGATAGTTCTGTCGTCTAAAGTACACTTGGCTTTCTCCCCCCCCCCTGCATAAGGTCCCTTTTGAAATTCACTTTTTGACATTAATATATTAATCTCGCCTTTTTTCCTTTTTTTTTTTATCCCCCAGAGTGTGGAGTTGGATCCTGGTGGCATTTATGCACGGGAAGTAATATGAAAATTGAATATGATCGTTGCTCACAGCATATCTGTTGATTCGGCACCTCATCCAAGAAATCCACTCAATCAATCAGGAGATGTGGGAGAAGGGAGGGGCGTCTGCATCACTGCGGTTCCAAGTCATTACGCAGCTAGAAATTAATTGACTTCATGGTGCTTATATGGCTGAGCGTGGGTTTAACCCAGGCGCAGCAGCCTCTATTAGTATTGTACTGTGTGCTCCAACAGCTGCAGACCTGGTGGGTTACAGCATGATCCAACCTACTAATTGCTCAATATAGTATGATAGAGTGTAATGGTGATAACTAGGTGTGCAAGGGGATCTTGTAACAATGAATCGTCAAGAAGAAGTTCTTGTCCTTTGAAGTGCAATCCAGTGCTGCAACTTTACCTGGTGAACAAAGTCTAGGATGTTATCATGACACGGATCTTTATTGGAGACTCTTGCTATAAAGAGTCACAGGAAGTAGCTCTTGAGTTGTTGCCCTGCTGTTTTAAGCTAGTGCGCTAAAAAAGACTAGCCATATGGCTGGCTAAGATTCAAGACAGAAGAATCCCCTCACCACTTTTAATTGTTTATCATGTAGCAGTTTAGTAGCTTAGGGAGTAAAGAGAATTAAAAAACAGACAATATAATAAATATTTGAAGCAATGGCTATCGTTAGCCACTAACAACACAAACAAACCCCTACTTCTTGCTATCTAAAATGAAATTGCTTTTTTTTTTAAAGAATTTCAAAACCTGATAAACAATTCGATCAAACCAGAGCCTTATAATTCTTCACTAAACATTGGCTTTGTGTTGGGAAAATTACTATAAGTTAACATTTGGTAATCATGTTGTATTAAATGCTTGTGAACTGTCACCAAAAGAACCTCATTCTCGGTATAAAACACATGTGTTGACGCTGCCTGTGAGAGCTGTTCACTCGGAACGTCTTGATTATTGACGGTCTTTCAATATCAATCAGGATCATTTGTATATTGTGGACATTTGTATATTGTCCACAATATACAAATGAACCTGATTGAGTGATTTCATCTAACATCGCTTGGAAATGTATTTTTTCCACACTCTCTTTAAATAGCTGAAACAAACAAAAAGTTGCAAGAGACGCAAATGTCTGGTACTGCAATCTACATGTTTCAAAATCACATGACAACAGGAGCTCTGGACGCAAAGGGAGGATTTCTTCACTTCTCCAATAAGCTCATGGGGATGAAACCTCTTTCTACTGCAAAATTAAGGAAACTATTCACAAAATAACTTCAATAAACCTCCGCTCGAAAAAACAGACTAATCCATTAGGTGTCCTAATTTGTATGTTTGGTTTTCTTTTTAAAAGCACTCACTGTTCCCGCTGTTTTTGAAAGCAAATCTGGATGTTTTGTTTCCCCCCAAATATATCTAAGATTTGCTGTTCTTGAACTAAATGCCTTCTTGGAGATGAGTTTATTCTTACACCTGTGGTGAATAAATTGCCCCAAATATGAAATAGGATAAATGAGGAAATTGATTATTTTAGATTTAACCTCTGCTACTTGTTGCTATTATGATTCTTAAAAACAGACGCTATGTACCATTTCTAATATTAACAGGTTTGTAGTCCAGGACATATTTCTTGGTGGGATGTTGTGGTCATTTATGATACAAAATAACACATGTTCACTTTCTGCAAAGATGCACAACATACTGACCAAAAGGTTCGGCGTAGCACAAACTCAGAGGCACACAAATACAAATGAGAACCCTCCTTAAGGCCTATTTTGACCTCTTTGTTCGATTTCTCTTTCACAATCCAATCAGGCTCAAGTCTGGAGGGAAAACAGAAAAGAGAAGGAAGACAAAATGAGGGCGTGCGCTTCCAGAGCAACAGGAACTTGCTGACAATGCCATGTTGATCATATCTGTGAATTTTGTTGGACCTATGGAGTGAGAAACCAAAATTTAGTAGATTCAATAAGACAAATTATGGTAGTTTATATTTATAAGGTTGTGTTTTAGACCCGATCAACTAAACGAAAAAAGATAAATGGTGAATGGTGAAATGGTGAAACAAAGAATGAATGGTGGGCAGATAGCTTGAAAGGTAGCCTGATAGTTTTTAGTTTTACCAGTGCTCATAATTTTGAGTTTCAACTTGTCTAAAAAAGATCAACTCTATCCAATGGAAATAGGTTACAAGATAAATAACTAAAATTAAATAAGCCATTGGACGTGGACATGCACGTAATTAAATTTGTACTGATAATATATGAAATTGGTTTAGTTTCAATAAATCATGTATATTTTAATAACAACAGCATAATGTTTTTGAATAAGCCGTCATGTAGACATTTCCATGACAAATGTGGGCAAAACTTTGTCGATGTTCTGCCAAGGTCATCCTCCTACCACTTCCTGTTATCTTCTTCATTTTTTCTGCCAGTAGTAACATCTGGTTGTTGATCACATTTCAACACAGCCAAAAAACGCCTCATCCTAGCGCAAAAATTAAAATTTATCGGAAAACATGAGGGTTTTTCAAAATTGGTCTGTTTACATTAAGCAAATGTATTTTTGTAATTCCAAGTTGGCCAATTTTCTGCTCAACTAAAACGCTGCTACTGATACAAATATTATAGTCTATGATAAAAAAAGGAAATAAAATACACCAGACTTTGTGGTTTTATTATGAGAAAATTACTTTTGCACTGTAAGTTATTTGGCATGTATAACTGCAAATTTGTAGGAAAATATTGACACGCAAGAGGTGGACCAGTCATCTACTGCATAGAAATCTGTGTGACACAGTAAAGGATAAAAACGTCAATAAAGGGATAAATCAAATACATTTTGTATGAGACCACATTTCTTTATTCTGTGACTTTGACCTTAAGAGACTGGTTTACAATGGAAGAGGCACGCTGGACAAATCATTAAAACCAACGTCCAGGAAAAAAAAAAGTCCCAGTGAGCTTAATAAAACACTATGTTTAAAATTCAAGCAAGGACTGTAGTTATTCCACACACAATGACTGTCTGCTTAACACTGAGCAATATGCAGGCCCCAGGTTTCTTTGTCCCAGGCCTCTGTGCATGAAAAGAGCAAGGTCTTTTTTACATGTTCACCCAGTCTGAGAAAACAAGCTGCTTAGACATTCATGAACCCCACCAGAGCAGAGCTCTAGATGGAGGCTTGCCTTTCCTCTAACACAAGTCCATCTGTTCTCTATTTCTCTCGTTCTTTTCTTCCTCCTACTTCCTGTTAGTTTTTTTTCTTCTTTTGTGTCCAATAAATTGAACATTTGCTCTTAAAAGAGGTTTTAAAGACTTCCAGCTCTATGCTTGGATAACAGTTGTCTAAAATGCGGACACTCTGAGAATCACCGAAGTGGGAGATGATGCATCTCCTCGGCGGGTTGTTAAGAGAATCAAGTTTGTGCGTGTGTGTGTGCGTGTGTGTACCTCTGCACGATATATCTGGAGAGTAAATCTACCTACTGACTGTGTGTATGCTCTGTCAGTTTCAGCACAAGGGAAATCCTTAACGGGCCGGGTCACTGCTGATCACATGGCTCAGATAATAGCCCAAACAACCTTGACGATAGTGAAGAGGTCTATCTATTTAATTAGAAACTTTAATATTTCATTCTCTGCTATGCCTCATTAGAGCCCTTCCATCACAGCCTCTGAGGTCCATAAGTACCAGCACACAGCCTCTGTGTCTCAGAGGTTTCTCACTAGGCAGATTTTCTGTTTCGGTATTAAAACTCAGTTGTTGTTACTTTTTTTTTTTTTTAAGTAAAACATTTTTTTGGAGCTTGTTAGTTGATTAATGCTTCTGTTTCTCTGCAAGTGAAGCACTAAACTTGTTAGTTCAACAAATGCTGAGAGTTACATCAGCTCTGAGTTTACATTACATTATCTGTGTGAAGATGTGAAAAGAGTTATAACCACTGTATGTGTATCGTAAAACGTTTATTCGTTGTGTACATGCTTTTATTCTGAAGAAAGTGATCAAGGAGGCTTTAAACTCAGTTCCACATTCAACCCTCCTTATCCCATTTTTCCTATAAACAAATGCAGCCAAAATGTAGGCTCAATTGATTTTGAAAGCTACAGCAGTAAAAGATTTATTTATTTTATGACATTTCCACATCTTTATCAGGGATGCCGATAGTTGTGGACGGAGTGGTTTAACATTGTCATAATTGAAAACACATGGTATAATAGATTGAGATTAAGGTTAGAACAATAATGCTTCCATTAACACCAGTCAGCATTTATACAGATGGTATATCTGCTTGAGGTGGCCAATAATTTTCTTTTATATGAATAATGCAAGGCAATTTTTTTTGTTGTATTCTGATCGAATCACTATCATTTTTACTTCTGTTTATTTGAGGGGTCAGACATTTAAATAGCATTTTCTGCTTTAACAGTAGGACTGGGAAAATATTGAGTTTGCAGAGAAGAAACCACACTAATTCACTGAGAAACAGTTTAGTTTTCAGTGTACAGACTCTGAGTACATAGAGAAGCAAACAGGTAAAACTGCAACTGAAAAGGTTTGACTTTATTTTAGCATAATACCACTTCTGATATTCCACCACTGTCACACAAAAATCATGTAAAAGTATTCAGTGAAGGTTTTTTCCCTCACTTTACAACCACAATCACCAATTTATTAATATTATGCTTTTTGAAATAAACAAAAGTCCAAAAAAGTTTGGCCTCCGTTTGTGTTTAGCTCTTCTTGTTCAATACTTTCACTGCAGTTGTAGCTGCGAGTCTTTTTTGGTATATTTCTCCCGACTTTGCACAACTGAAGAAGAAACTGTTACTTATTCATTGAAAAATGGCTTCAGCTCATTCAGAATAATAGCAGAGCAACTGTGAACACGAGTTTTCAGGTGCAGCTCCTGCAGAGTCACCGTGGACGTCTTGGCTGTTTCTCCGATCAGTGCTCTCCTTTCACAGCCAGTTTAGGTGGACAGACATCTTGGCAGGATTGCAGATGTCTAGCAGATGACGGAGTAAACAGGTAGATGTTCAAATCTTTGGATATTGTTTTTGACCTGCTCCTTTGGTCTTCGTGATGTTGTTTGATCTCTGATGTTTTCTAACAAACTTCAGAGAACAGCTGGATTTATACTGTGATTTAATTGCACGAAAACACTTGGATTGTGTTTATTTATTAGTTGATTTGTGAAGGCATTTGGCTTTCAAAACTTATGTCGGTGTGTCAGAGTGAAAGTTACTGAACTAAAAGGCCCACCGTGCTTTCCAGATTTTTATTTGATAATAAAATTATTATTTTTTCTTCCATTTTATAGTTAACACCTTAAGTTGGTCAATCCCTGAAATACATTGAAGTTTGTGGACACTATGGTTTTTGTTGATGCATATTAGATTTTTTTATGTACAAATAAAGTCACTCGGTTTTTAAATTGTGCACATCTGACACATTTTGTATTGAAACAGGAAATACTTTTTCATTTTAATCCTTGCATTTACACCCACACTCAGTTATGCTAGAGTTACATTACACTTTATAGTCCCTAAGTTACTGTAATATATATTAAGAATATTAAAGCATAACAATGGCCTCAACTAATCAGTGATTAGGAGCTAATTTTTCCGACTTTTGCTACTTCTTAGGACACCAGACATGTTCACCTTTGTTTTTATTGCAGCCACTAAATTATTCCTCTCATCTCCCAGTTTTCTAACTATCTCCACCTCGGGACCGATAAGGTCTCGTCTTTTCTCTCCCCTTTTTTGTCTGTTTTTTGCTAAGGGCCTCGACTCTGGCTGGGAGAGGGAAGGCTTTGCCCAATCATCTTTTTTTGTCCCAGAGGCGCCCTGACCAGGCCTGGTAATGGGAGGCAGGAAAGTGATGACGGGACACTTTAAGGGTGATTCTGTTCAAGGGCACGTCACTCTGTCACCGACAACACTTTAATCCTGATCAAGGTGTCGGACAAGACTATGCTTTTTCCAGCCTGTTCTCACATTTTATATAGGCTACTGCGGCATCTAATTCCAGTGGTGGGAAGTAACGAAGTATAAGTACTTCGTTACTGTACTTAAGTACAATTTTCGTGTATCTGTACTTTACTTAAGTAGATTTAATAATGGGTACTTTCT
>CAEGAF010132121.1:0-15046 GCA_903067075.1 Micropoecilia bifurca
AAATAGAAAACAAAAACCCTGCCTATCTAATCTAACAAAGGTTTCCAGCAAAACTTTACATGGGTGGCACCCACCTGCTTACCTAGTGTGTCTAACATAAAACACCTGCGTGATGAAATGTACAGGGTACCCCAAACTTACCTCGCCCTCTTAACTCCCACCACAAACCTTCAAACAAAGAGCGACAAGACATGCGTCAGATCACAGAGCCGGTTGGACAAGAGAGACAGAGAGAGAGCTCCTAGCTGGGCTTCTTAAATACAGCCTCCCTAGATCTTGATTGGTCCTGGTCAACCATGGCCCAATCAGGGGAGATTGATGCCAGCTTTCATTACTTCCACACTACCTGTGAAGACAAACAAAAGGGGGAGGGGAAGGAGAAACAAACAGCCTGGCAGGCATGTAACAAGTTACATATTTTTTGTTTCTAGTTTTATTGTTTGCGGTATTTTGAGAGAAAGCGCTGAATAGTTTGTGAAAGGATGATGATTTTCATAAATATATATTTAAGAGGGTAAATAGCATTTGAAAATTAATATTAGACTATTTTAAAAGATGGAATTTCTGTGTTTTTTGTCTGAATATTTTGGAAAACGCCTCAGAAGATCAGTACTGAAATGCTTCAAAACAGACACTGTAAGACTGTCGGCTGACTACAAACAATGTTTCCGAGTTGTGACAGTTGCTATAAATAACAGTACTACCGTATGTAATGCCAGTACATTGTGCCCTAACTTGCTCAAATATTAATGACTTGGAAAGTTTTTTGATTCAGTAGGAGAAATTACAACTAGGTTTCAAATCTAACAATTTCTATTACTTGAGGTTTTGCTTGTCTTATCTTGATAAGCCCTTTTTCTCGATAACCATCTTTTTATCATGTCCAACACTATGGTGACCTACCATGATTCTCTGCTCAGCCCCACCCAGGGTTAATCTTGCCAATAGGTCAGAAGAAGTTAGAAAAACATTAGGGTGGATCTGCAAGCAGTGAATGAATCACTTCTTCTTCTAATAGGGCGTGGATGAGAACCCCAATTCTATGTGGCGCCACTGATTCCTGAAAATCAGCGGCGCCTTCATTTCCCACCAGTTTGTTGCTGAACATGGGAATCCCATTTTGCTTTTCGAGTGAGAGTTGGTAAGCTTTGAGGAAGCCACATTTCCCTCCCAGTTCTGCTGACTGTTCCTGTATACCAGCGCCCTGTGTATTTTCTCTGGGGCTATGTATGAAGAGTTAGCTGACAGGGAATTTTCAGACACTGAAAGTCAATTTTGCAAATAACTTTGAGTGTCATTAGGTAAAAAATCTAAATCTTTATAATCTAAACTTTACGTTTTCCACTCAAGCAAAGTATTGGGGTCATTCGAATAAAAGAAGCGGAGAATACTTTGTATAAATAGGGGGGGGGGGGGGGGGAAAAATGGTGAGAAAAAAGATGAAATAGTAAAAAGTGAAATCAAAAGGACACTGTGGCCAGAACTTAAGAATAGGATTTATTAACAAAGAAAAAAGGTTTTTCAGCTTACCAATATCCTGTGGACACGTCCTCTCAAAACACACCAAACCTGCTCTGAAAGAGCACAGCAGTGTCAACATACCACCATTTGTGACTTTAATCACAAAAACATTTTAAATTCTTCTTTCACCATTTCCAATTTATTCTTGAAATGAAATTTGAACCATATTTCCTACATTTCATTTTTATCCTATAACTGATGAGAAAAATAAGCTCCACCAAAAGAAGGTCAAATGTTTTCCCATTTCCAGTGACCTTAATGCTGTGTTTCATTTGGATTTTGGTTTTGATAATGAATACAATCAATCAGTCACCTAAATTGTGACAGTAACATCTTTGATATTTGGCTGTAAATAACTGGTGGGACTGTTTATTGCATGGCAGGTTGATGTCTGTCTGCCCAGGAGTCTGGAAAGATAAGAACTTGTGGATTTCAAAATAAATGCTATTCCACAGTTTTGGTTTGATTTGTGATCAGTAATTAATGTTTAAATGGACTAAATCAGACTTTCTTTATGTAAATGAATGTATGGTGCAATGAGGTCGGCCAGGAAGACATTATTGATATTTGCTGGTGATTTTATTTCCAGCCATCTGTGGCAAAATGGAACATGGGCAAAGGTGAGTGACCGATAAGATGTCTGGGACATTGGACTTTACCAGTCAGATCAGGGTGTGGATAAAAGGAGAGATTATGCAATTATGCAATGAAGAGATGGTTTACTACTACAGAAAGTAAAATTCAGTCAATAAACCATATCTCCAATTATTACACCTGCTGCCTTTTGAACAGATAAGGCCTCACTTTATCTACTTTCTGTTGAACAAATTCAAAGTCTGATATGTGATTTTAGATGTTGCTTGCTTTCTTTAATGGGGAAAAAGCTCATATTTGGGGGTAAAGCATTAGGACAACTGGTAAAGTCTACATACAGTAAATAAATACAATAAGCTGCTTCAGGAGAAAATGAGCAAAGCACCTCAGTGCATTTTAACACTCAAGAGTCAATGACCTACAGTAACCCCTGGTGTTCCCTTTTTTCACCCTTTCTCCTCCCTCCCACTCCGTTTTCCCTCTCATCTCCCATAGGGCATTGTAGAAAGACGCTTCTTTCCTACTCGCTCTCCTCCAGTCATTAAAACCTGGGCACAATAAGTCAGTGGGCTTTGGGCGTCCCATAAGGCCCACCAGGGAAAGCCGGTCCTCCATCAGCGCAGAGGAATCGACAGACTCAAGCTGTGGACTGGCATGGGCGAGATGGGTAGGCACTAATTGGGACATCCACTTCAGAGGTAAGGTCAGTCTCACATGCTCACTGTTGCAAATATATTTGAGCCTAATGATGCTCTTTAGCAGAGTTGTATTTTTTTTAAGTTGTTTTGTTTAGTGAAAAAGTTTTTCTGTTTCAAATTTCAAAAAAGAAAATCTGCTTTCAGTGTACTAACACAAACAGAAGCAAGCATTTGGTCAGCATTTGTAAATGCCAATATTATAAAGTTCATATCATTTTCCTTATAATAACAAACATGTTTGTTTGTTATATAATGAAAGCTTTTCTTTTTAGTCTGTGGAGGCTGGAGAGATGAATTACTCCCATCATCAGTTCTGCACTGATTCAGTTTTATTCATCACTTCTCTTTTGTCAAAGGAAATTAATACATGTATGGGATTAATTTAGTCCAAACTTTTACCACCTGGGACAAAAATGATAGGCCAAAAGTAAAAAAAGAAAAAACTAAAATAAAAGAGAACATCTTTTTTCTTTTTTTACCTGTTCAACAATAAACCAACCATGTAATAATTTAACAAAAAGTAATGACATTTTTTTTACTTTGCTGCAGGAAAGAGAAGTGTAAACTATTGTCGAAGCAAATCTTAAAGAGTTTTGCACATTTGATTTATTAAAAGAAAGGCGTTCAGTTTGCAAATTCTTTTGAGCTCAGATAAAATAATAATAATAATAATAATAATAAAAAAAAATAGAAAATGATTTAGTCTGTACCAACAATAAAAACAAGATTTGGGTCTCACTCTTTTTGATAACACCTCTACATTCTGCCTGATTTCATAAATTATTTAAAAACTAATTTCTTTTCCTCCAAAGTCTGCATTTGAGTGAAAGTCACTGGATAGATGCAATACTTTTTAAAATTAAATTAAATTTAAATTAAAGAGAATGAAAAAGCCTCGGTGTTTCACTCGACAGATTTACATTGAAAATAAAAAGTCTCTAAATTTGTATCATTCTTGGGTTTCTGTCAGTGGACACACAACATTTGTCCACAGGCTGCAAATGGTCTGTGGACCACACTTTGAACAATACTGTTCTTTAATTGGGAATGTAAATGTTAGCAGAATACTGTCAGATTAGATTATGTTAGAGTTTCAGATTGAAGTCTGATGATGAATGAGGTTTCTTTTAGATCTGACCTGCTGATTCAGAAATGCATTCTGCAGCTTTTTGGATACAGATAAAGACTCATCAAAGTACCTGATGTTTGTTAATCACTCCATAGAACAAAAAATTTATGGAGTTCTTAGTTGTGATAGATTTAATGAACTGAGGAAAAACCTATTGATATTTTTTAGTATTGGACCTGCTGATGACCAATCAGCACTGATCAAGGGAAAATTGGCCACTTCCAATTTCTGCTAAAATTATTACTGCATCTATACTTTATATCCATGGCATAGATTCACTTGGACATTTTATGCATGTCCCTCTGTGTTGTTAAGGAGGTGAATATTATTTTTAAATCTGGCAAATGACAGAAATCCAGTTTATGAGGCTCGGAGCTCTGACTCAGCTCGTGGTTTGGGTTGCTGTTGTGGCTTCTGACCGTATTTATTTATTTTTTTAGCAGATGATGTAAACCAAGAACTAAAACAGTAGCAAAATCCTATCGATAGCGGAAGCCGTTTGATCAAGCCACAGAATGAAAGTCAACAACAACCAACTACTTCTTATGCTGTAGCACTTTTATTTAGAAATCATTTAAATCCAACACAGGTTTTCAAGACTTCACCTTTAGTTAGGCAGACTTAAACAGGTTATAAGATAACCATACACAAATTTCTCTTTAGCATTTCTTAACCTATCAAAATTAACAGTAAAATGCATTTTGTTTAAGCTCTTTCTGTCCTGCATGCTGGTTAAGAATAGCCTCAGTTTATGCTGGTGTGTGTGCTGAATCAGTTTCCTGAAATATACCCTCTCCCTCCCAGCAGCACATGACAGACTTTCATTTCTGCTTTTGCATCCAATTAGGGTTTTTAAACACTTTGATATTAGGAGTGTCCAACTACAATAAAGTCTTCTGGCATTTCAAGTCTTTCCAAGAACCACACATTGCTGCTTAAGATGCCCAGTCATCTGATTCTCTGGACCGCATCCCTTTTTTGAGTGAGAATACAATTTTTGTTTATTTACATCTATCCATCTTATCACAGTTAAGTTTTATGTGCATTTGTCCATGTCTTTGTTAGGAATCTTGCATATTTTGTCATCTTGTTGACTGTTAAAAGATTTCCGAAGCTTTAAGTTCATCAAGATCCAAACTACCTGTCATGTCTACGAATAAGCATAGATCTCTGTCCAATCTTGCTTCAGTTTTTTTTCCTTTATTTATTTTTTTTAAATGTTGTGGTACATCTCATAAAATTAGAATACAAAAAGTTTCAAGATTCTTTGACAAACCTATAATGGAATAGAATATAACATACTTTATTTATCCCCAAAAGGAAATTGCTTATTTGTTGACAAGCTTCTCCAACCAAAGTGTAATAACTAACCATAATTTTATGTGTGTGTGTGTATGTATATATATATATATGTGTGTGTATGTGTATGTGTTGTATAGATTCATTACATATAATGAAATATTTCAAACTTTTTTTTTCTTATAATTTAGATGATTATGCTAACAAATAAAACCAAAAATTGACTGACTCAGAAAATTTTAATATTGCTAAATATTGTTCAATGCAATCAATACTACATGCAAAAGGGGCTCCTTTTGCACAAATCACTACTTCAGTGCAGTGTAACATGCACTGAAGAACAGCTGTATATCCCTTTTAATACCACACATTTTCCTTCCACTCAACTTTCTTTGAACATATTTGGATATAGCTCCCTGTAAACGCATAGCTTTTTCAACAGTGACCTTTTGTGGCTTTCGCTGCTTATACCAGTGGCTGTCCAGTCAGCAGTCTTCTCCATGATCGTGCAGCCTACTGACCCAGACTGAGACTCAGGAAGCTCTTACAGATGCTTTGCTTAATTAGCTGACTGGAGACAGTCATGCACCATTATTTTCTAAACTTCAACTTTTTCAAATATTCAAAATCTTTGAATTTTGATTTGTGTTTTTAATTATCTGTAAAAATTGAGAAAGACAAAGGCTTGAAATATTTCGCTCTGAATACTGACTTAATGAGATTCACTTTCTAAATTGTCAAAAAAACATTGAAGATTTGCATGAAGATGTTTTAGTTACTTGTAGATTGCAGCATATGTATCTGTTTAGCCCCCTCCACTCTGTTACCTGAAATAAAATTCAAAAATTCAAATTCAAATAAAATTTGGTCCTCACCATTTTAAGGGAACATTGCCATTGCTGAAAATTGTGATGGATCTGACCAAATATGTGAGATTTGCAGGGCAACTAGACATATTACCTCCTATCAAATAATTATTTCAAGCAGTCCCTTACAATTACAAAATGTTACAATTGTGATTTGATAGATTTTGGACAATTTAGTAAACCAGTTACCGTAAAACATGTTACTAAGCTCTTGGTCCTATCAAACTTGTCAAAGAGATTTTGGTCTTAATGGGTCCTTATTTGATTAATAAAGGGAAAATCAAGGCTTTATACATTGTAGCTTTTGAACAAAATCTTCTGGAGGCTTCCAAAGGCTTAAAACTTGTGAATTTAAACCTGCTGCCAGAGCTTCAGTGAAATTATAACGGCTAGTGCATGTCTGTGTGTTTATAGGTCAGACAAAGACAAGACCTTACTCCACATTGGCATGAAATTAAAAATGGTGTCTTCTAATCTTTTGAGTTATTTTACATAGAAGAATGGGCAAAAAAATTACGTTTATAACAATCTTTTAGAAAAATGTATTAAAAGACGTGACGTGAGAAGATGTGCAAATGTTAATCTATGCAACAGGTTTCACATGTTCTTTAAAGAAAAGAAAAAAACAACTTTAGAAACCACTTCACAGTTACACAGATGGCCAAAGCAAACATTAAAGTTAGTAGATGTGACAAACCTTTGAAAGGTTTGTCACAAGTGGTGTTTATTCTTCTGCAAGGCAAACTCTGCTGTTTTAACTCAGCCTGGTTATTTTTACTCCACAGGTACACGTTGATTTCGTAATGACAAGCTGCTGTGCAGAAGATGTCCACGCTGTCTGTGACTGATATCCCAGATGTTGGTCATGGTAAGAGGAAGATATTATTACTTAAATCTGAGAGATTAGGCAGGATTATCTCTTCTTAAATATGCCAATGTCACTCTTCCAGTTAAAATAAATGTGACGGTACACATTAAAAAAATAAGACTAATCCTGCAAGACAAAAGTCATAGAATGCATAAGCTACGTTTTTATTCCCAAGCTTCCTCTAAAGGAGTGACTGTTTTTAAATTGTAATAACCATAAAGTCGCTGCTGATTCTGTTAATTCCCTATCATATTGTTTACATTTCTCCGTTCTCTAAGAATTGTTTGTTTTGGACACCTGTTAAAACAGATGAGATAAGAGGAAGCCGAACAATGAGTCTTTGAGTCCAGCGAGTTTGTTTCCCTTTTGTCAGATGAGAGTAAGGTGTTTGACGGGGCCTCTGAGCTGCAGCTGGACTGCTTGGCTGAGGAGAGCGGTGGAAACGCCACAATGAAGCCCGACGGCCTGCTGTCACTGACCGACCTCTCCCAGCCAGATGACTTCCCAGTCGCCTCCCACAATGGCCCGTCGCTCGCCGACATGAGCAGCACTCTGCCGGTGGAGCCAAGTGACATCAAACTGGATCCGTGTGCAGGTGACGCATCTGGTAGCGTAGGTAAGCAGAGCAATAAAAGTTTCCTTGTTTTTATTTTGAGTTTGCTTTTCATAAACGGGTTAAATGCAGGACCTTACAGTCAGCTGTTTCTAAGGAACACATTTTGCTCAACAATAATTTATTTGTCCCAGATGTTATTGCGATAAGTGATAATGTTATTGTTTTCAGATAATTTTAAAGTAATCTACAGGCTTAATAATGCAAAAAAATGAAAGATTAGTAAGCTAAATTCTAACAAAGAGTTAACAATGGAACTAAATATTAAAATATCTCAAATAAATAAGAAAAAGAGAAAAACAATAAATCATTCAAATGAAAATGATTGAGTTTGTTTTCATTTATCTTGTGATCAATTGATTTATTGCTTACTGTGCACGTGCATTGTTGTTTTTAGTGGAGCCTAGATTAGTTATTGCAGTGTTTATAATACACCTGGAGTGATGTCCAGTTCTCCCTAAATAATTAGATTTATTTAGGGGTTTTTCTTGCTTCCAAACTTCTCATAATCCCAATCAAGTCTCTTAATTTTGCAAAGTGGTTCTGGAACATTAGACTTGCTTATTATGATCCGTCTTCTGCTGCTTGGTGTCCCGACTTCTCTGGATTGTTATTCACACATGCTCTACACAGCAGGAGGAGTCTCTGCAGGATGTTCAGCCTGAGTTGAGCATGAAGGAGGCGGGACACGATGCTTGAACTATGTTGTAGATAGTTCTCTGTTTTTGTTTTTAGCAATATGTGGGTGGTGGCACAGATAACCTTGTTGTGCCTGCAATGTTCTTAGGAAAAGAAGGATCGTCTTAAGATGCATTACAAAGGAGATGAAAATAAACAGAATTTGTTTTCTTTTGTTTTGTAAGAATTTCACAAGGTAGAACTGAAGAACTTTTTAAATTATCATAACTGTCCTCCTTTTCTTCTTGGAGATTTCCAATCCCCTCATTTTAGATCATGTCAGTGGTACAAAAGTACCAATAGATTGAGTATAAAATTATATACAACTCAAACTCAAAAGTTCTAAACATTCCTCCACTGGCAGAATTCATCATTAAATCAATTTGGTGCTGTCTTAGATCTCTTTTTATATTTCTGCTGGAAAGATCTAAGACTTGCAGAAGTGCAGGGTTATTACACAGACCTGAAACATTTAGAAAAGTATTTAATTAGCATTTAGCTTTTTCATGGCTGAATATGTATGGGGAAAATTGAATGAAGTGTAGGTAATGTTTGCTTTCCCAGACATTTTTCTTTCGTTCTTTCAAGATCAAAACTCTTAAAACGCTTTATAAATCAGTGGATTTTAAATCTATTTTTAAATGACACACTTTATATTCGACTTGCTACATCACAACTTAATTTTTAAATTTTGTTCATTAAACTGACTGAAAGGCCGGTCATTAAACAACATATCAATGATAGACTGTTGTATAACGGGGCCTATGGTTCCCAATTTAAACCCGTTTAAAATACTAAACAAAGCCTAAAAGCTTTTTTTTTAATCGAGAGATGTTTCCAGTGTTCACAAAACGGACCCTTAGCATTTATAGTTAAGCTCACACCTTTATATACAATTCCTTATGTATAGGCTTTAAAATAGAGTAGAGTTTATTTAGTGCATAACCCCAAAGAACACAATGAAATACGCTCATATTATGGTGATGTGACTTAATGTGACATAAGATGTGGTTTTACTCAGCAGCTTGTCTCTTTCAACCCCTCTAGATGGTTTCAGTCCCAGCTGAAACTCTGCATATTAAGTCTAGGAGGTCAAGGAATGAGCTTTTTGTTTATGTTAAGTTTAAAACAAAGGAAGTGGCAGCAGTTTGATTATGACTCCTCTCTAAGATCGATTTGTGTGCTTAATAAACTGAACCACACATGCATTTAGGTGCACACATGTGTCTATCTCTTGCCTTTTGAGAGGAAATATCTCGACTCAAACACTGATTGTATAATCTTACTTTAGATCAGAGCACATTGATTACAACACAGAGAGCTGCACCCATATGAAGTTATGATGCAAAAATGTTACTGCTGCAAGTGAAGATATTTGCAGCAGGTACTGTAGACTTGTTGCATAACCTGTCAACTTCCTAATTACATCTGGATGATCACTGCAGCAGATGCTTTAGAAGTTCTTTATAGTTTTTAAAGCAGAGTTTGGTTAGGCCCCAACACTTCTGACGTTTTTTACTCCAATGTAGATCCATTTACTGCAACTGAAAAACATCATCCACCATATTCAGTGCGCATACTGCTCATAATGCTGCTAAGTGCTGCTCCTCTGCACCAAATCCTCCAACTTTCCATCTCTAAGAATATCTTCTCCAACAAACTTACTCCCCCCAAACTGCACTTATAGAGTAAGTATAATCTAGGAAATAATCTGCAAACTTATCCACAAAAATCTGTGATCATGTGGCATTCCTTAGATGTCATACTTTAAAGTTTAGGGTTTAATCTTTGTGAGAATATTTAATTTCATATAAGCCTCCCTTCAGAAATCTAATGTTTTTTTGTATTCTTGTGTAGATGGGCAGCCGGTGAAGAGAAAAAAGGGTCCTGCTCCGAAGATGCTGGGCAACGAGGTGTGCAGCGTCTGCGGCGACAAGGCTTCCGGTTTCCACTACAACGTGTTGAGCTGCGAGGGCTGCAAGGGATTCTTCCGCCGCAGCGTCATCAAAAGCGCCCAGTACTCCTGCAAGAACAACGGCCGCTGCGAAATGGACATGTACATGCGCCGCAAGTGCCAGCAGTGCCGGCTGCGCAAGTGTCGGGAGGCGGGCATGCTGGAGCAATGTGAGTGTCTTCACACTAAATGAACTCAAGATTTTTATATCTACTGTAAATAAAATTGCGTCTTTGACTCTGAGGTTGAGCTTTTGTGCCAATCATCAACCTCTGTGACCCACAGGTGTCCTTTCTGAGGAACAAATCCGGTTAAAAAAGCTGAAAAAGCAGCAGGAGGAGGAAACGGCACGCACGTCCACAGTGGTCACACCGACCCTTCTGCAGGAAGCAGCTACGCTCGACCCACAGCAGCAGGAGATGATCGAGAAGCTGGTGTCCATGCAGAAACAATGCAACAAGAGGTCTTTCCTTGAACGACCAAAAGTTACGGTAAATGGACGACATGTAGCCCAACAAATGGTCTTCAAATGCTGTTGCTGTTTGTTTGGTATGGGTCTCACCAAACTGCTTGTGAATATTTCCAGCCTTGGCCCCAGAGTCAAGACTTACAAAACCGAGAGGTGCGACAGCAGCGGTTCGCCCACTTTACAGAGCTCGCAATAATGTCCGTTCAGGAGATTGTGGATTTCGCAAAGCAGCTTCCTGGTTTCCTGGAGCTGACAAGAGAAGACCAGATTGCTCTACTAAAAACCTCCACCATTGAGGTTCGTTTTGAGTTCCCATCATCCAAAGTTGCTTTGACTCAACGATTCTGAATTTAAAATGATTCAAGCACATTTTTCAAGATTCACCATCTTTTTTTGTAAATGAATGTTGGAAGCAGTTGAGTTTGTGGCAAAAACTTTGACTCTGCAGCATCAGTGTGTAACTCCGGTGTTTGACCTCCACAGATTATGCTGTTGGAGACGTCCCGGCGATACAATCCAGCCATTGAAAGCATTACTTTTCTGAAGGATTTCAGCTATAATAAGGATGATTTTGCCAAAGCAGGTACTCTTATCACTTAGTCAATGAAAGAAATCATATTATGTACAGTTTTTCATAAAAATTTTGAAGCATTTTCCCATTAAACCCAGTTTTTTCCTCTATTTACCCATCTCCTCCTTTTCTCTCTCGTTCCATTCCCCTAGGGCTTCAGTTTGAGTTCATTAACCCCATATTCGAGTTTTCAAAAGGAATGAACGACCTGCACCTCGATGAGGCCGAATACGCTCTGCTCATTGCTATCAACATCTTTTCTGCAGGTCAGAATGAATAAACTGCACAGCTTGCTGTTCATCATCATTATATAGGGCTCAGAGTGAGCCAAATGCTTATAATCCCTCAAGGATGAAATGGTTCATTTCAGCTTGCAGACTGTGCATTTAGAGTAACATTTATCATATCTTAACAAAATTAAAAATTCTCTAGTGACAGATTTAACTTGCTTGTGTATGCTTTGCTTTAATTTGTGTAGATCGGCCAAATGTGCAGGATCACGATCTTGTTGAGAGGCTGCAGCAGCCCTATGTGGACGCTCTGCGCTCTTACATCACGATAAAGAGACCAAATGTAAGTTCCCGCCGCATTATCTAACCTCTGCTCTTGTGACCGAGAGTGTGTCAGCACAACAGGCACATTAGGTTATAACTGAGGTCATATTATACTGCTGATATTAACGGTGAAGGGTTGAATTATTTAGGAACAGATGTCTAAAAAGATGTCTAAAATGGTTTAAAAGGTTACGTGGACTTTAAATTAAAAGCATATCATTACTTTAAGTATAATCTAAAAGGACTTCAATTTAATGATTTGTTGAGAAAATTGTTCCCCTAAATATGGTTTGTCAATATCCTCTCACAATAATCTCTCTACTTAAGTAAAGGGAGTCTGAAGTAAAAAAAAAAAAACTAAACATTTACTGTATAGAGGTGTATGTTATAATCTTTTAATTTTAGTAAGAACATATTTATAATGTTTAAAAGAATCTTAAATCTTGCATTACAATCTTACAATCTTACAATACATTGTTTCCTTTTAACTCTTCTTCCAGTTTCTTTTTAAAGTCTGTTTGGTTGTGAACACAACAGTTTGACAGTCACATGAAATAAGTCCAGATTGTGCTATAATTTTTATTATTTTTTTCTTGGTATTTGGTTTTCATGGACTTACAGCATATCTTTTCACTCAAAAAGGTTATCAATCAATCAATCAATCATATTTCATTTGTATAGCACATTTCAGCAGCAAGGCTGATTTTTATGAAAAACTGTACATAATATGAAAGTGCTTTACATAATTAAAATAAACACAGCATGTGACAGTAAATAAACAGTTAGAAAGAAAAAGATAATGTTTTAAAAAATAAAGAAAAAAGATTAAAAAGATAAAAACATTAAAACCTGCACCCCTTGTAGGACTTCAGTTAAACGTCTCACACCTCAGAGTTTTAGTTAAAACGCCATTTAACAAAGATTCTCACCTCAGTTTTAGTTAAGATGTCATTTAACAAGGATTCTCACGCCCTTAGCTATTGATTTGTTTAAGTGGGACGTTTTCTGAGGGGGCTTTACATAGATGGTGTGAAAGAGAAATAAGACATTAATAATAAATATGTGAAAAGTAAAGCTAAAAACATTAAAAACATCGAAGACATCAAGACCCACACTCTAACCCTAATTTAGCCATAAGCAACTCTAAACTGGTGGGTTTTAAGTTGAGATTTAAAGGCACCCAGTGTTTCAGCTGTTTTACAGTTTTCTGGAAGTTTGTTCCAAATTTGTGATGCGTAGAAACTGAATGCTGCTTCTCCTCGTTTGGTTCTGGTTCTGGGGATGCAGAGCAGAACCAGAACCAGAAGATCTGAGGGGTCTAGACGGTTGGTACAGCAATAGCAGATCTTTAAGGTATTGTGGTGCTAAACCGTTCAGCGATTTATAAACTAACAACAGTATTTTAAAGTCCATTCTTTGAGCTACAGGGAGCCAGTGAAGGGACTTTAAAACTGGTGTTATGTCTCTATCCTCCTGGTTTTAGTGAGAACCAGGATGCTGCGAGCGGCAGCGTTCTGGATCAGCTGCAGCTATTTGATTGATTTATTAGTCCGACCTGTGAAGACGCTGTTGCATTAATCAATATGGCTCAAGATAAATGCATGGATGAGTTTCTCTAGATCGTGCTGAGACATAAGTCCTCTATAATAATGCTACACATATACTTGAGAGAAGTCAAAATCTGGACTTAATACAATCACTTTTCTCCTTTGTAAGTCTCAAACAGTTCTTATAAAATTTGGAGAAAAAAAATCACGTTTTGTTAGACGTGGTCCACGTCTTTGAAAGATCTCCTTTGCTAACAATGTGCTATGAATTGATAGTTTTTCAATGTTTTCTTCAGGATCACCTGATGTTCCCCCGTATGCTGATGAAACTGGTGAGCCTTCGCACATTGAGCAGTGTCCACTCGGAGCAGGTTTTTGCTCTCCGCCTCCAGGACAAAAAGCTTCCTCCGCTGCTGTCTGAAATCTGGGATGTCAATGAGTGACTGCGGTCCAGGTGTCTCACTCCGTGGCTTATGGACCCTGAGAGGGACATGACTTTTGTGGAAAGACCGCCAACTCCTCTCTTCTCTTGTGGTCAGGGACTGGATATTGCCTTGAGATTTTTGTTTTACCCTGGAGGGAGTAGAGCTGCTCTAACCCTTTGCTCCCTTAAAGACTGTTGAGCAGCGTTGTGTGCAGTGGAGGAAAACATGCACACAAACATTTCTTTTTTTTTCTTCTTCATTATAGATGCTCACATGATTGTGGTTAAGCTTAGGCGTTAAGGCTTTTGAGACACTTTTCTTTGATTCAATCTTTGCTGGAAGTTAAAGTCGGTAATTTGCGTGGTTCTGTACCTTTCTTCTACTAATTAAATCAGGAAGCACTGAGCAGGTCTTGGCTGTTACTGTCTTAAAAATTGCAATGTCTCATTAAGAGGAAAAGATTATTTCCGCAGCTGTGCAGAGGCAGAGATGCTTTTCTGCCTGTATTTTGTCCTGATTCATGTATGACAACAACTAGTTTGCGTTTCCTTCAGAGTAAATTCAGAGGTCTTATGGTTGGACTCATTGCTCAGGTAAAGTAATGTGAAGCAGACCTCAGAGAAGTAGAGGCTTCTTTAATTTTAACTATATTACTCTTTTTTTTTTCACTGCAAAAGGGACCTTTTTGGTCATTCATAAATGCCCATTAATGTTTATGAAAGTTGGACATCACAATCATTAATGTACAATTCACAAATAAGACAAAATGTCAAACAGGTAATATTGAATAACAATCAGATTCCCATTTAGGAATTCTTTAAAATTAGGCTGGAGCCTCATTACATTTAATCAGATCCTAAATTCCTTCAAGTGGCATCAATAAAGTCAATCAGTGCATTTAAATTAATATATTCTCAAAGATTTGTAAGTGGATTAAGGAAGTGTCTTTACTAGACTAGGCTCCAGTCTAATTTTAAAGAATTCCTAAATGGGAATCTGATTGTTATTCAATATTACCTGTTTGAAATTTTGTCTTATTTGTGATTTTTTTTTTTTTTTGAAAAAAATACCTTTTTTCATGAGAAACACCATAAAAAAAATTAAGTTAATACAATTTTGCAACGGGCTGCACAGTGGCGCAGTTGGTAGAGCTGCCGCCTTGCAGCAAGAAGGCTCTGGGTTTGATTCCCGGCCCCGGCCTTTCTGCATGGAGTTTGCATGTTCTCCCTGTGCATGCGTGGGTTTTCTCCGGGTTCTCCG
>CAEGAF010132123.1:0-14619 GCA_903067075.1 Micropoecilia bifurca
ACACACACACACACACACACACACACACACACACACACACACACACACACACACACACACACACACACAGATATGTACACGACGTCAGCAGCCGGCCCTGGCAGAGCAAATGATACGGACATGTGTAAATTAGCATCGCAAACACCAGCGAGTGTAAATAAAGGAACGAAGGGAGCACTGAGTTCATGCTAAGGTACACAGACAGAACAGTGTTTAAACACAAACAGATTAGCAAAATACAGAGCAAACAACATGTTAGCGAAGGTTGGTAGCATGCTAACGTGTGTGTGCAGTACAGTAAGACCGATGTTAGCTTAGCGTAGCAGAAACTTGACAGCGTTTTCTACGCACTTTTTGTGACTTTAAGGGTGATCAAGGTGTGTATGGAACCTTGATCACCTTTGTGCAGCTATATGAGTAGCTGCACAAAAGGTGAGCCGCCTAATTCTGGATCTTTGGCTCTGATGGAGAACATGGTCAATGGACGGACTCAGAGGGAGCGAATGATCAGAGATCATATTGATGGAAAATGTTGATGATGGTTTATTAGCGCTTAGATTGTTCAGACTGATCATCCTGGGTCTCTGAGCTGAACGTAAAGAAGGAGCCGTGCGGTACCGGTACCAGTACCAGTACCGGTCCAGCTGCAGCCATCCTTCAGTCAAGCCGCTTGTTTTGTGAATGCGCCTTATGGACATAAAGCATCATCATTCTGTAAATGCACAACTCACTGTCTTTAAATCCCTGCTGAACGCACTGCTGTTCAAACAGGCACTTGCACAATCTTAATTAGTTTTTTTTTCTTTAAAATGTATTTTTGTTTTTGTGAGGTGACCTTGTGCCCTCAAAACACCTTGTAAATAAAATATATAATTATTATTAGAAATACACTGCTTCAAACAAGGACGTTGCCATGGTTCCTGCTTTGCGTGGTGGCAGACTTACGGGTATTTACACTAATTTAAATATGTATTTGTGGCTGGCGACAGGGCACAGCAACAGCTACGCTCTATTTTCTGCAAATTGGGATTCATGAAGGAAAGGTGCAGCCCTGTGCGTGCGCACAGTTTTATGCATGATTTTTTTGTGCGCCGCACTTTTCTAAATTTTTCCGTACGCCAAGTTTTAGTGTGAAAACTGTGCAGTCTTTTATCCATGAGGCCCCAGAAGACATTTACACATTTGCTATGTCAAAAAAAACAACATTTTTTTGGACTTGATTTAGCAAATTCATTTTCAGTATAACAGGATTTGGGGTCACTATTTTTCAAAATGCTTGCTAATATTTAGCCAAGTTTAATACATGAAATAAAAGCTGATTTGGGTGCAGCAAAATTGGCTTTTCAGCAAAAATCTGTGGATAAACGACGTTCTACTTATTATAAAAGCTTGGTTATAAGGAGATGAATACCTTGTGTTGTACTTCACATTTTCCATTTTCAGAAAATAATAACTTTACCCCGATTACAAAATCTAAAACGAAAAAATTTGAGAGGTGTCTAAAGATAAATGAAACCCGGCTGCTTCACTCACCCTCCAGCAGAAGCGCGGCTTGCTTCCGGAGGATCTTCACCAGGGCCTCGTCCAGGTCCACTTCCTGGAGCTTGGCCAATAGCTGCTCTTCGTTGCGACACACCTTCTCCTGGGCGTAGAGGCCGTCTGGCATCACCCTCTGCTGGCCCAGACCCATCAGCGCTGTCTCCACAGCCAGCGCCGCCAACGTCTCGCCTTCCTCCAGCAGAGGCAGCGGCGGCGTGTAAACGGGGTTCTCCGGCTTCCTGCAGGGGCCCAGGGAGCCTGGTGGGGGGGGAGAGAAGGGACGATGACTCAGCGAAAAGTAAACGTCCCCTCTGGGGTGTGAACTGAGCCACGTATTGATAAATCTATTGATTCCTTTTCTCCCTGTGCTGCGCGTCTCCTCCTGGGAGCAGTGATCATGTGTTTTAGAGCCTTAATGATGTGTAGGCAGACTCACCATTAGTCCCAGGAGAACACACACTCCCTGAAGAAAACACACTCCCTCACACACACTTACACTGATAAAAACTACGGCTTTAATTGAAAACCTTCACAGCTACGTTGGAACAGAGACCGAAACTATTCAGAGGCAGCTGACTCTTCGTTGTGTTTCAGGTTTTATTTCAAACTATTTTTAACCATCTACTCAATGATTCATTACAAAAAAATATAAAAAAAGAAAAATCTGCATAATTTGGTCAACAAAGTGTTTGAAAAAAAAATACTTTTCTACCACAGCAGGTAGAAAATAAAATGCTTTTTTCTGGCAACATTTTTTTTTAAATTGGGGAATTAATTTCAGAAATTTTCCAAATGAAAAACTCAGAAATCTCTGAGTTTCAAAAGTCAATTTTCTCTAGAAAATGTGATTAATCTCAAAATTTCTGAGGTTTCTCTTGCGAAAATTTACCACAATTTTTTTCTCCCACTCAACTTCCCATGGCAATTGTTTTATAAAGCCCCCTGAACAGCCAGCTTTCATTATCAATAACCTTTTGTGGGCCTCAGGATGTCCAGTCAGCACATGATTAGGTCGTTCATTAAGTAAAGTTTCATTTTTATTGGTCTTTTAGGCCGAATTTAACGGGAATCTAATATTTGGCTGTAAGCCATAATTATCAGAATCCACAAAAATAAATGAAAATGTCCTGTTCTGAAATACATGGGTAGGAGCTTTAATGTAAAGAAGTGTAATGATCGAGGAAATAGAAGTCCTTCAACAGCTCTTATTTTGTAAATGAGATCCTGGATCTCCATGAGACAACCTGTAGAAATAAAAGCTAAATAGATAAAATAAACTAACAATCTTCAGTGAAAAAGCTAAGGTTGAAGACCTCAAATGATCCATCTGACAGTCTGTCCAAACGACCTGAATTCAACTGTTGAAAGCCTGTAGAGTCTTGATTTACTTAGAAAATACAGAAGCCCTCTCTGAAATGGAAATATTTTTTATAAAGTTTGAGATTTTTCTCATAAAACAGCATCTTAAAGCTCAGATCCACAGAGTAGAAACAAACTCTAAACTGCCTAATAATTCAAGGGGGTCTTGAGTGCAGGGGGCGCTTTGTGAATTAATTGTACTTTATACCAGAGACGTGAGCAGAGGGCTGCTGTGACGTCCGTCCCGTCTGGCTGTGGCATGTTGAAATTCGTCTGCCTGCATAATTAATGCGTTTTAATTGGAGTGTTTTTCCTGCCGCATCTCTTATTCATGAGCCAACGACTGCACGCCAATCAGCAAGTCTGTGTCATCTCTGCTGATTACGACCCGAAGCCCTGCAGGTCTGATGGGAACCACACAACTGCTGCAGCGTGATGCTGCGTTTGAGGACGGCTCCATCTGCAGTGAAGGAAAACATCTGGGTGCGTCTAACGGCTCGAGTCCGACAAATGGAAACGTTGTTACCACAGGAGGCGGTGGAGGTGGAGGCCACGATTTCTGATATCGTTTCTAAAAAACGTTTCTAAAGAGGCTAACTTTTTTTGTGATCTTGTGTTTTGTTTTAAGTACCAGCAGTGGTGAGCAACGCCAAGTAAAAGGTTAGCTGAACCAACCCTAAAGCACAAATCATAAACATTCCTCTAATGCTAAACCACTACACCAACATGGGGATTAGCTGAAGCTAGTGCTAACCTGCTACCGTCAATTCAAATTATATCTGCCTCTAGCAAACTACAGCACCATTTTATTTTAACATAATTTACATTCTTCTATAATACCCTTAAACGTTGTGTTTGTATTTATATTATTTTATCTACAGTCCGTGTTTTATTTTGTTCTCATTTCTTGCTTGATATAAAGATATTGGTGAAAAAAAGGGAGAAAGTGAGGAGAGAAAATGAAAACAGCTGCGTAAACTCGCTTCAAAAAAAGATGGTGAATATAAACATCATTTTGGAGAAATTGTAGATGGTGACTTTACAGAAGAGTGATGGATTCAACGCACAACTTTTTATGGATTGTGTGATTTGTGAGCTTCAGATTGTTTGGAAAAAAACACAAACTATCATCCTCCTACTTCCTGTCATCTTATTTTCATCGAAATCCACCTATTTCGATACTACTGGAAAAAAAAAACTCACCCTAGCGCAAAAAAGATTTTATAGAAGAACGTGAGTGATTTTTTTCCCCACAATTGCCATGTTTCCACTGAGCAAATTTGTTTGCGGAATTTCAATTTGTGCTATTCTGTGCTTAATCAAATGGCAGCTGCTGTTAATCTGTGAGTGTCTACCTGGGAAGTCGGCGGTGGCTCCGTCGTCGCTCCCCCGTCCCGTCTCCAGGAGCGTGGCGAACAGAGTGCCGATGGGGTCCAGAGGGTGGCCCACCCAGCCCTCCAGGTTGGTGATGGATGTTACGCCCCTGTGGAGCAGCTCTGAGGGAGCGAGAACACGGACAGCTGAGTTACTACCAGGTACCAGATCAGAATTAGGTATAAACTTTGTGTTCTGAACAAATAGGCAACTTTTACCTCGTGTCAATTTGTCACCTAAGATACAAAATCTTCCTTTGCTAAACTCCACATTAGCAAAGGAAGACACACTGACCTTTTCTGTGGCTGCGGAAAAGCTCCAGCTGTTTCTGCTGCTGCCGCCGCAGCGTGTTGACGATGGCGATGGCCAACCGCAGCGCCTCTCTGGGGTAACCATGTGACCGCAGGGCGTCCACTCGGGCGCACGCCGTGGGAACGTGTTCTGATAAAAAAAAAAAAAAAACAGCAAGAGGAGATATTTTTATTTTGACAAAGAAAAAACACCAGTAATTTTGTCTAGTATGTAATGCAAATATCTTAATACGCTAAATTTGCTTACAAGTAACTTTTCAGCAAGATATAGGATCTTGTTTTAGGTAAATAATTCCTTAATATTGATAAAAAGTTCTAGTTCCACTGGCAGATTATTTCACTTATAACAAGACATTTCTCCCATGTTGTCAGTGAAATATTCTGCTAGTAAAACTTGTGTTTTTTCATCAACATTAAGGAGTTATTGCCCTAAAACAAGCAGACTTGGTAAGATTTTGATCTCACCGTGCCACAGGGGCCACCCTCTGGAGTCGAAGAGGGAGCCGTTGAGGTTGTCGTGGTAACAGTAGTTGTTGTAGTGGTCCTCGGTGATGATGTGCTGCAGGTGGGGGTCCTGCCAGTGCAGGTCGCAGGCCTCGATGGCGCGCGTGAAGACGGTTCGGTGAGGGCACGTCACAGCGTCTGTGGAGCGGAGAGTTGGAGCGCTTCATCAAACCCGAAGGACTCCAGTCACAACTCGGCCGTGTGGCGACAGGAAGTTAGCATGTTGTTCATATCACAAGTAACGCAGGAAGTGTCAAGACAAGAACCGGCGCAAATAATGATGCTAATTTGCTAAAACAAGGATAAATGAAGGGCCAGAAGAAGCTAAACAGATATCGGGAATCGGTTATGTTTTGAATTGACTGGTTCAAGAACAAATCACTAATTTTAAAAAAAACAGCAGTTACAATAATGTTGCTTAGTATATAAAATATAGAATGATGAGTAATTACAAATATTAAATATTCATCTCACTGAAACAATCCAAACTAATCATGTTAAGGTAAATGACCTTCCTGCTCAAATTAAATGCTTGAACAAAATATGCAAAGACAATCAGAAAAAAACATTCTCACCAAGTCTTCTTGCATCTAACAAACAGAAATAATTTTGGTGATTCCATCTGACCCAAGACAAGGAAAATGTTATCTGATTTAACTTCAGACAGTGAGGAAAAAAATCTGTCTTTTTATTAGGTATATGAAAAGCTTTTCTAAACGTTACGTCGCACTACATTTTCAAAAGTGTGCCGTTTGAATTTCAAACACTTTCCAAACCTTGAAAACAGCTGAATGAAATATATTTTCAAGTATTTTATGCAGCTGTATGAACCATGTTACAAAATAAGCAATAAAAGTATGTATGATTGGTGCTGATATCATATCGGAAGGAAAAAGGAGACACACTAATAGGAACACAACAGTAAGATGTTAGAATGACACAGAGCTGCAGAGACTGTCTGGATAGAAACACCAGCAGCAATAGAAATCCCTCTTTCCTTCTTACAAACATTATTTTGCTACCTGGGAAAAAGGGAATTTCTCTGATGCAGTGAGAGCGAGTGAAATAAGAAAAAGCTGCAGGACCTCCACTGTGTTATTAGGCTCATTCTATTAGCCACGCTGAAAGGGTAATAAGGCTCACAGGCTCTGAGACTGAAGCATGGAGACTTGATTAAAAGAGAAGTGGAGGAAAGAGGAGGGCTCAACAGCGTTACTACGGCAGCAGACGAAGAGAGCGGTCTGATGAGGAGAGAGAGAGAGGATAAAACAGAGGAAGGGCCGCACTCCTCTCACCTGGATTGCCAGGAGGCCCCTGGGGCAGAGCATTGGTCAGATTGATCAGCTCGCTGCCATGGTTACCATCCTCCAAGGGACACACGTCCACGCTGTTCCACCTGCGGAGCTGCCGGAGCCATGCAGACCTCTGCTCAGGCTTACAGTGAGGGTTCAGGACGATGCACATCCACAGGGCGCCTGCACACACACACACACACACACACACACACACACACACACACACACACACACACACGATCCGAGATCATACACTCTGCTCCAAGATGCAAACTGCTGAAGGAGAGTCGGCAAAAATACAAAGAGGAATCGGTGGGAACCCGAACGAAAAGCTAAGATTGCAACGTATAAAGGCAAAAGGAATTGTTATTACTGTGTCGATGTCAGAGTGACGTTGATTCTTAATATAATTCAGATATGAGATGGAAAAAAGACGCCGTAAAAAAAAAATTACATCATTTTTCAAAAATAGTACATTTCTGCCAAAACTCTCAAAATTTTGTACATTTATGAGCTTGAAAAGTAAAACATTTGTGATAATTTTTTTTGAAATTTGGTCATTTGACAGTTCTAGAAAAGCTTTTTTGAACATTTTTGAAAACAAAGATATGATGATACGAGTATAAAGTCAGAAAGACTCCAGAATATAGTTGTAATATCAGGAGAATGAAGCAGTAATTTTATGAGAGCTACTACTAGAAAAACAAATAAAAATTAAATTAAGCAATACTTTATTATTTTCGTAATGCTGTACAACTATTTTTGTCTCATTACAACTTTATTAATGAGGTTTTACTGTTGTATAACGTCTTTCTTCATAATATTATGACCTTATTCTCGTAATTAAAATTAAAACTTTTTCCTAGCCCAGCCCCAGTTCTCAGTCATATCTATGCTGCAAGTCTTTGTGAGTTTCAGATAAAACCTTCTGCTAAAGAGAAATGCTTTTGTGGGAGTAAAATGGTTCATAATGGTTCATTACCAAATCAGCTGCTGTTCAAAGTTAAAATAAGTTCAGCTTAAAACCCCATCAGATAAGGACAGCATGAGTCTGACCCGCCTCGTCCCATTAATGCATCATTGTGTTACTGCAGAGGACGGCTGATCGTACAGGAATACCTCACACCACTTTACGTCTACATACCGCACAAAGCATCTTGTTACAAATGGATGCAACGACAGAAAGTTTTTCCAATTACGCAGTAAAACAAATTAACAAGCTTCATCAAATGCACCAAAATGCGCATTGATTGGTCTTATCGAATCGATTAGCGATGCAGAGCAGCGGTAATGTTTTACAGCAGCTGCCATCCGGCGTCAGTGTCCAGGCGCGCCGCCGTACCTAGCTCGTCCCACAGCTGCCTGTACTTGTCAGTCATGGTGGTCCCCTGCTGCTTCCACAGCGCCAGTCGGGGGTCACCCATGAACTGCTCTGTGATCAGCGTCAACATGCGAGCGCCGTTGGAGTCCCTCATCCTCAGCATCTCTCTCACCTGGAGGGCACAGGGGAGTTCAGGTCACATGGAGACATGTAGTAGTCTTTTTTTTTTGTCCTTTAAGCAAAAAATCTTAATTTTACAAAAAAATTCTGATTTGGAAACAGGACATATGAGTGTAAATAAAAGAAGAATCTGCATGGCTTCAGTTAACGAAGGTGAAATCACCAATATGAAGGAAAAATAGAAACGGGATGAGAATAAGGAGTGATTGGGTCAGAAAGTTTGCAAAATAAATCACACATGATAACAATCTTACTCAAAATAGAATACAACAGCCATCATTCGTAAAATATTCATAAGTTATTGCATATGAGGATGATATTTGGTTGCATTGATTCTACATCAGACTACTGGAAAATAATTAGCTTAAGTAAAAATTTATAAAAAGACCTAAAATATGTACCAATAAGTAGAAATACTGGCACAAAACACAGGGGGAAAATGCTTTAAAAAGCTAATAAAAGAGTTTAGAAACCAAAACTTTAATCATTGACCAACTTTAATTTGACAGAAACAGAATATTGTCTTTTGCGTTACAACACACATCACAAGTTATAGAAAACGCAAAGACATCAACACACATCCTTGTGGTGTCCCACATCTCTGTAGCTACATTATTACCCAAAGAAAGGCACAGAGAGCAGAGCCCTAATGTGGCTGGAAGGTCGGTACCTTGCTGAACAACAGGTTGAGCTGCTTTCCCGAGCCGTGGTACCCGCCCTGGGAGAGAAAGAGCTTGACCTGTTCCTGGACCTGTTCCTCATCCAAATGCCAACAGTTCTCGTCGTCCACGCTCGCCCCCGCCGTCGGATCTGGAGCTCCTACCAGGAGTGAAGAGAAATGAAAAAACAGACAGTGGTTAAGCTCTTTCAAGTTGTTGATCTATTTCTTAGTACTTTTTTCTTTACTTTTGGTAGAGGAAGAAACAATTCCTATTTGCCTTGGAAGTTTGACTGACCTGAGAATGACATTATCGCCAACTGAACAGGTTGTAAGGAAAACAGCGAGCAGCCAATGGTTGTTTACAGTGAGGAGGCTAATTACTTGTATGCATTTTACACATCCAGACACCAGAAGAACACGCTTACAGGTGGATTTATACGGTACGTCTGTGTGTGACAGAATGACATTTGAAACATGTGCAAAGAAAATGCTAATTTCAGCCACCTTCAGCTATACTAGCTAATACAAATATTGAAACCAAGTACAGACTTTAGAAAACAAAAGTTTAATCATTTATTAAATTTACTGTGTATATAGTTAGCTAGGAAAGTATCTATCTATCTATCTATCTATCTATCTATCTATCTATCTATCTATCTATCTATCAAACTACATAGACAGTTAGATTGATAGCTTGCTAGCTAGTTATCAATGTAGCACATGTCTTAAGAATCCCATCAGGTTCCAGGGATCTTAAGCAGGTGGAGTATCTCTGGGTTTCTCCTCACTTGACCAGGCTGGACATGTATTGGATTTTGAGATCTGGACAAGTGAAAAGCCTAAGAGCGGAATCTGCCCTTCTGCTGGATTTTTTTTTTTTTTAGGGAAATGTGAAATTCTGACTTAACAGTACATGTTATATACAGAAATTTTTATTTAAACTGCTTTTTTTAAAAGATGTGCTCCAATCAAACAGAATGCATTAATGTGTGCTCAGTCAGCTTAAACACTGATCAATAGCATTAACCCTGCGACTACCGCCAGCCCAGAAGAGCAACTTTTAGAACACTTAACAAGCTCTCTTGGGAAAACTGAACGCTGTAAAAAGGTTCGACCACAGAGAGAGTGAAAGTAGTTAGGCAGAAATATGAAGTGAGAAACTGTAGCCTGAAGTGTCCAGAACAATCAGGAAGCTGCAAGCTTATAAACAGACTCATGTTTTCAGTCTATAAAAATTGATTCAAGCGGCTAAATAGTTATTACTGTGTCGAGAAGCGTGTGAACGAGCTGCGTTATGATTTTACTTTATAGCTTATTCTAAAACGGAGACAAAAACTCAGACATAATTTATTTGTTTAGATTCAGGCCATTATTCCAACTTATGTGGTAAGGAGATGAAAAGCTGTTCTGCTTATTCTGTAAAGAAAACCAAAAGCAGGTTTCTTTACAAAGTCACCCACCAGCTGGGCCTCGACTGGTACGACTCAGTGCAAACATGAAAACAAATGCCTGCGTCTCCTTGACTGCGTGTTTGTACGCATGTTAAAAGTTCAGCCTCTTGTTGGCCCCAAGGCCCCAAACAGCTCCGAGGCCCCAAACAGTCCCAAACGGCTCCTCCGCTCACCGTGCACCTGGTTGATCTCGGAGTTCTGTGACAGTATTTCGTCAGCCAGCTTCTGCGCTGTCGGCAGCACGTCCGTGTGATGCACCGTGATCAGGTACTGGACGAACTTCTGCAGCTGGTCCCTGTTCATTTGGAACAACGTCTCTGAGATGGGCAGGCGCAGCTTGACCTGCTCGGGCTTCCGTACCCGGTAGAGCGAGAGCGCCACCACGTGAGCGCAGTAGAAGATGTCCTTATTGCCGCAGCTGCACGTCACCGACGTGATCTTGCAGCGGTCGAAGCTGACGCTGACGTTGCACAGCAGCTCCGGCTCGGAGGACGTGGCCGGTTGCCTGACCGTCCCGCTGAGGTGGAAACCTGCACAGAAACATGTTCGCCGTCAATCAGCGGTAAAGACATAACGTTTTATGACTTTTAGCTATTTCAAAACCCGTTGTGGAGTTAACTGGGATTTAATAATGAAGATAAGCATCATCGGGCATTGTAAGTTTTGTGGAGATCTACCAAGAGATTTGAGTTTTCAGTGCAACATCAACACTGTTCAGTGTGGACACCTCGACTGAGTGAAGAATAGGACTCGGAGGCAGACGTTTTCAGTATTTCTAAGGTTTTTACAAATAATGTCAAAGGTAGCACAAAATGTAATTAAAGAAAGCTGCAGTTTCTCGGGAGCTATTTTGGGCGATAATTCAATTTGTACTTTTTTGGGGTTTACCCAATTTTCCGAGCTCAAAGGAACACAGAAAGTGCTAAACGTAGACCAGAGCAGCTGCGTTTCTGTTGACCATCAAATTGCACAAATTGGGATTAGGAAAATAATTGTACGTAATAGAAACACAGTGATTACAAAAAAACTCATGTTTTTAATAAAACGTTTTCGTGCTTAGAATGAGGTCATATTGAAACTTGTGTATTTCGTAAAACAGCAAGGAAACCCTTTATTTGTATCACACGAGTCACATAATCAACAACTGGAGAAAAAGACAAAGAAAGCAACAAAGTGTCAAGAGGATGATGACATGGAATGTTTTCCTATTGTGAAATTGTGTGGGGGTTTTTACATTAGAATATCAACAAAGTTTTGAACACATTTGTAATTAAAATGAAGCTGGCGTCAGCTGGAAATATTCTATTCTCTTAGCACCCAAAGGTGAGTTAATTCTTCATTGGCGCAGACAAAGGTTCTGCATAGCATGAGATGGGTAACGTTTTCAGGTTGTTGTTACATCATTTTACCGCTTATGTTAATATATGTATAAGGCATCTCAGAGACATGGAGCTTGTGAAGAAATACATTTGTGGAACTGCCCCAAAAATCTGTTGCAGCCTGACGTAGCCCGGGACTAAACTGTGTAAACTGCATAGAAATAGTGTAGCAATATTTACTTCCTCCTCAACAGAAATGTCATTAAAAAATTATTTATTGAGAAATTTGAAGAGCCAATCAGATTCAGACTGAACATTGCTAATATGATATTTCGTTCATTATTCACTGATCATCCCGTCACTTCACCGTTAACCTGTCTGTCTGAAAGGGTGCCACAGAAACACACACACTCTCATTTCCTTTTCATTTCCCTTTCACAACACCTCTAATGCTTGCCTTCCCCTAATCACCTCCTTCCTCTGTCAGCACCGACAGGATCATTTCACCAGCAGCACAAAGTCCTGCTATTAAACTGTCAACCTCTGACCCTCTCAACACAGAACCTATTGAAGTATTTGTGAAGAACATTCTCATGGAGGCGAGATTAAACCGACTTCTCAAGTCCTGTATATTTGGGTTTCAGTCAGGAATGTACCGTAAACCTGACCAGGGCGTCGGTTTTCACTTCAACCGAGCCGCAAGTGAAAATGAGATTGAAATATTAAGCTTGGAAAGACACGGCAGATGGACAGGCGTTGGCAGAGAACACCATGACAACAAGCACTTCTATAAGCAAACCCTGGAATAGACAACCTGACAGGGTTGGTGGGTTAACACATGGTCTCAGAGGCCTGGTGGTACACACCGTAGGAGTTCATCGTCCACAACCAGCCTGTCCCCGTCTCAGGTTCGCAGCACTGTGAAGACCAACAAGTTTGTTCTGCCCAACGAGAAGCGTAGCACGCAACAGTCGCTTGAGTCGCTTCTCGCTCCCCACTGTCGTCCGCGCTCCGCAGCCAAACGAGAGGCTGATGAGCTACAAAGCCAAGACTGTGACAGCTGACAGGCGGCTTTATTAGGTGGCCGTCTGAGCCAAAGAAAATGAAAAGCTGCGTCAAAGACTCGACCTTCTGTCAAGTCGGTCTACGGGGGAGGTTTAAATAACACAACTACTGTCCTCACAGGCGAGAACCTCTGCTGTGTCTTGAGAATGTGAAACTCAGACAGGCTGGTCTTACAGCAGTACTTTAGTGGGATCTACTGAGAATATCACACTTCTCTGAGTCTTGACTGATTGATACCTCAAACATTTTGATTGTTGTTACATTTCTGGGAGTAAGGCACTACAAACTCAGGATCTCTAACTGTATTTAGTGGCATTCGATGTGATAGACCAACGCGAAGTGGTAGAACATTGGATGGAAGTCGATGCATGGTGTACAAGTGTTAGTGGATTTGTATTAATCTGAGTATCAACTCTTTTTGCGTAGACTGGGTGATTCTTTCCAACCAGTCTGCAGATTTTTATTTTCTGTAACATTTTAAATTCAAATGACAAATGGATGGAAACACGGTTATAGTCAATGAGAGATTCGCTGGTCCACTACAACCTAAAGGGACAGTTCAGATGTTCTGACAAGAAGCTTTTTTACAAGTTATCATTAAGTATGCTACTTGCTCTAAATCCCTCTCTGAATGTCTCCTATCATGAGTAAGGTTTGTGGTTATAAATAACAAAATGGAAGAGGTTTAAAGCGGTATGTATCCCTTAGCAAGACTTTTCACAACAGAAAGTCAACAGGTCTAAGTGCAGCATTTGACAGATCAGCTAAACACCACTGCTAACCCATGGTGTTTAGTTATTCACAAATCTGGAACAAACATCCAGAAAACTGCAAAAATGCTGAAACACTGACTTCCAAGGCTAAAACCCCACCTGTGTATTATTTCCATTGATTAGTACTAACTGGAAGATTTGTCATTATATTTGATGTGTATTTGCATGATGATTTTGACGAACTGTAATGCTTATTGCTTGTTTCATTGTTGCCGACTCAATATAAAGTTTTTATGATGTAAGACGTCTTTGAACGGCTGAATTTTGCTCCACAAATAAACTTGACTTCTATTTTTGATATCATATCTTCCTAATGAGTAAACTGGGTGATTGTTGCAGAGTTCTGTGCTGGGTTTCATTACTATTTATACTAAAACAAACACATTGTTCGTATGAGCTCCAGAACCTGAACTGGAACATCAGGCCTAATTTCCACTTTGCTCACATCTTCTCCTCTGTGTCCGTGTGTGTGTGTGTGTGTGTGTGTGTGTGTGTGTGTGTGTGTGTGTGTGTGTGTGTGTGTGTGTGTGTGTTTCGCGACGCAGACCAAAGCCAAACCAAACGGGAGCGGAAGGAGTCGATATCTGAGAGTGAAACCCCGTGTAGAAATGGAGAAAACACCGTTTCACTTCTTACAGCTGCTTTTCCTGCCGAGCACGCGCACACACACGCACACATACATGCGTACCGGACCACACTCTACACAACCGCGGGGTCCACGTCCTGTAAGGCGGAGACAAACACAGCGGCGTCAGCGGCGTGGCCCCGCCCCGGTCATGCCTGGCCTACAGCTGAACCTCTGACGTAACAGGAAGAGAGACAGCGACTCGGCAGGAGGAAGGAGCGCCGCTGGGACAAAAAAAAAAAGAAAGAAAAAAAAAAAGCCTCGCTATGCCCTCAGCTGAGTGTGAGAAAGCACATGGAGGAGCGTCAGAACTGGCTCCGAGCCAAAACCCTGAGCTCAGCATTTTGTAATGCACTTTCTCTCCCTGTCTAGGCTTCACGACTTGCATAAATCAGCTGTGCGCTCCGCGTAGCAACCGGAGTTAACCCCTTCCGCCCCGCTGCAGCCCGACACCACACAGACCCGACGCGCTCTGGCATTTGCATGTCGTGATGGCGCGTTCACTTGGAGATATCACGTATACTACTTACTGCTTTATGTTCAAAACCTGCTCTTAAAACTATTTTTTTCTTCTTAAGAAAAAAAAATCAGGCTAAATATCACACGTTGAAAAGTCGCTAAATGCCTCGGAATCGTTACAACTTGAGGTCAGTTCTTTTATAATATATTTTATAATATATGAAAATCCTTAGGGCTGCACAGTGGTGCAATTGGTATAGCTTGCAGCAAGAAGGCTCTGGGTTCGATTCCCACCCCTGTGCACGGTGGGTTTTCTCCAGGTACTCCGGTTTCCTCCCACAGTCCAAAAACATGACTGTCAGGTTAATTGGTCTCTCCAGATT
>CAEGAF010132130.1:0-41763 GCA_903067075.1 Micropoecilia bifurca
ATCCATTATTAAATCTACTTAAGTAAAGTACAGATACACGAAAATTGTACTTAAGTACAGTAACGAAGTACTTGTACTTGTACGTCGTTACTTCCCACCACTGGCGATAGGGCAATAAGTTTAAGAAAACTTTGCCTAAACAGAGACATCAAGACAATCAGTCATCCCTTTAAAGACTATTCCCAGCCTATTTATGACATTTTCAAACAACGCAATGGAGTTCATAGGATTTAAATCCACCAGCTTATATAAGCATAGAGATTATTTGGTTTCCTCATGCCGGTCTGTTATTGTTTTTTTTCTAATGCCACGCTAAAAGCCTTTGTTTGCCCTTGCCCTTCAAAACTACTCCATTAATCATACCTGACTAGACGGGAGGCAGCAGGCCGCAGCATTCTAATTCTGCCCCATCCACGACGACGCTCAATCCGTTTATCCGAGCTCCCCATCACAGCTCGTCCTTTTGATTTATCGACTTATTAGACATTGCCCACACAAAGAGCCCCGCGCTAACGGATAAGAACATGTAGTATGTGGGCAAAAATGATTTAATTGCGGCTGCATTTGTCCAGAAGTAATCAAATCAAAGTGCTAAGTAGAGTTACTTTGAGACTGGATAAGCAGGGTAATGCAATTACATCGGGAGACATTGAAAACACCCACGCAGTCAAACAGGTAGGACGGGGTGCAGCAAACACAGAACCGCTCTTTCACTGCAAAAATGTGGTTCACTAAGGCTTTTCGAAAGACCAAAATTTAAATAAAAGGGAACTAGAATCAGTTACATTCTGATTTGTATCATTTTTAGCGCTCCTACAGGTTCCCTTAAACGTTTTGTTTTTCCCTAAGTGGAACACCTGAAATTAGGCGACATGTTTATATGAACTAAAAACTTTTTTTTTTCTCAGGTTAGTTAGGACTGGGAGACCTTTCATTTGCTAGATGCCAGCAAGTGATTAATTGAAAAAATATATTTTTAACCTCAATTCAGAAGCAGACAAATTTGCTAGAATGATCCTTTTAAGCAATAACATTTTTAGATGCCTCCCTTAACCTTCCCATAATTAATTTGGTGAAATTTTGGCCCATTCTTCCTTACGAGAACTCTGGTAACAGAGGCGATCGCACAGACTCAAATCTGCCAAAAGAAATATTAAAAATTTTTTACAATCAAGTGAATTCTTTGCTACATTTTGCTTTCTATGGATTAGGAGGGGTGCAAAACATTGCATGCGTTATGCAGAATAAAAAATCGGTGACTTTTTTAATCTAAACTTTTGGGTTACTCGACAAGTCGCCTGTTGACAATCTGACGCATCGATCTACTTTTTGAGGAGGCGAACGAGGCCAGCATAAATCAGCCTTATGCGTTCTCCTGTTTAGGGTGAACATCTGTGGACACTCAACGGCACACCTATCATCACCATAACTCTGGTTTCATTCAAATAAGGCTTCATATTCACCTCAAGAGCACTTGTGCCTTTCATGTGAAAAAAAGAAGACATGAGAGAGATGTTAATATGAAAGAAACATGAGGGGATATGAAAGGCTACAAGAGACAACAGATAAAAAGAGGAGAGGGGCGGGTCAGAGCCGCGCTTCATCTGAAGAACGTGAATTAAGATGAGGAGGACGAGACTCTTCCTCCCCCAAAAAAACTAAAAAAACTGAGGGAACGGCCACCCAGCAGCATCACCCATTCTCACACAGTTAATTGAACCTTTGCAAAGGAAAAACGCTCCCAACATTTAGAGGGTTCAGTGTGACGACTGCACTCTAAATATATACCTGCCTGGTCCTTTAGGGTGTGATGGAGAGACAGACAGGCTGGAGCTGAGGATCCCCTCTCCCTCCTCCACCTGCCAATTTAATTGAGGCGCGATGGAGAGGAGGAGGGATTCTGTCACTTTCCAACTCTCCGAACCCAAAACAAGCCTCGCATGAACACATTAGCAATGTGAAGCCACGGCCCGTAAAGGAGCCGATGGGTTTTCAGCTCGTTAAAAATCCTTGGGGGGGGAAGTACGAGAGTAATTTGAAGGGAAGTGAGAAAAGCTAATCGGGGTGATGCTCTGCAAGTTTGCCCCACTTAATTTTAAATAACATAATAATCAGAGGGAAAACTCCCATTCGAATTAAAATCGCAAACTTCTACGTAGTTTTTACGGCTCCACCACCATTCACATTTTTTTTATTTATTCAGTTCTGCGTTGCTGGCAAGAAGGAGATTAAGGTCAGTTTTAATCCACGCTCCTCTTCGCGTGTGTTTTGAAGAACGCCACCTCTGTGGCTCCATTACTAAGCATTTATTACCCAGCAGAAATGCAGTACAAGTAATTCCATCTCCAGCGGTGTCCAACCGTCTGACAAGTGGGTTACACACCGTCCTGCATTAATAAGTAATAGAATGAAAATCCTGCAGAGGTAAAGGATACAATTTCTAAACAAGCTGCCAAGATGTGAGCCGGCTTTAGGTATCAGTGTGCATCAACGTGGCAAGAAGACACCGTTTCCAAACCGCAATAATGTTCCATCATGCCGTTCTGCTTCAAGTTGAATCAATTACAGGTTTCAAAATACGACTGTACGGAGTATAGGGGGGGATCCATTTCAGCCACACCCCCACATGTTGCCAGCTGGCTAAATGAAAGCTTCTACACCTTTGCCTTGCTTAATGTAAAGTCAAATTTGGAAGCTTGGAAATATTACATGGAGTAAAAATTATGGAGTTTGATGGATGTCAGGCAATTAGATCATTTAAATTCACTCAGTTTTAGGATTTTTTGTGAGAATACAAAATGTGCAACATGACATGGACTTAAAACTGATCCAGTTTACATTATAAATGTGGTTGAACTAACCAAATGTAACTAATTTGATATAGGTGTGATAACATGTTATCTAGTTCAGCTTAACGATCCAACAAAGCACCGCCTGTATGCCACATTAAGGTAACACTACTTTCACTCTAGAGCTGACAAGTTGTGAGCAGCGTGTCTGATTCATACCCTTTTGTAAAACTAAATTAATTAATTAACCAGGTAAAATGAGCATGCTGTATTATAAAGAGCAGAGTTAAAGTATTGAATATCCTGTGCAATAAACACTTAAAGACAACATTTGTGAGTGCCTATTCTAAAATTTGTTTTTCAGAATAAGAATAACTGAACTATCCTTTTCTAAACTTTTTGTTAACTGTGTGTATTATTTTGTAATACCGTATTTTTTACGCAGGGTATATGTCCTGCTGACCTCATGTCAGCAGGACATATACATATCCTGACTGCAGTTGGCAATTATCAGACACAGCTTTTAATGGTAACCCCAGTTGACCTACAACTTTAAAAATTCTTTAAAAAAACCAGCCTGAAAGTGAGAAAGCTAAAACGCACGACACCGTCTCTTGGTCTGAATAAATTAGCCTCACTGGATGAGATTAAAGGTCAACCATTCGCCATCAAGCGGCCAAACAGTTTGAACAGAGTGAAATCATTTTTATTTTCCCACTTCAACATGACAGCAGAAGTTATAACAATAACAACAACAACCCCTCCACCCCCCAAGATCTTTCTCCATTCACGGACATAACTCAGGTTTCATTCCCGCCCGTTCTTTGTACGAGTCGTCTGCATCACAGACGCTCTGTGTTTTCTCACAGATGGCAAGACAAGCCTTCAAAACCGCTAGTGCGCTTCAAAACAGGAAGCAGCTCATCAGCCAGTCACAGAGAGTTTCCTGTAACTCCACCGACAGCAGAGATGAGCGACAACAGACGGGAGAGAAAGAGTATTAAAGAAAAAAAAACTGTCATGCGAAACCCACTTTACTCTCAAATCTAGATATGGCTTTGGTTATTTTTAGGTTTCACACAGAGCCCCAGCATGTGATGCAGAGGAGGTTCAGAGCAACGGTTCCAAATGTCCTTTTGTAAATTTTCAACACATGGATGTTGAACATATTCCATTTCTACCATTTATTCTTTAATATTTTTTCTCCTCGACAACATTTGATTTGGTAGTGAAAATGATGGAAATGTACTTAGAAGGCATTAATTTAATAAGTTACACTTAACGAGCTCTTTGTTCATCCTGCTTAATGGCTGTTAATATCTTCATTTAAGTTCATTTTGTTCTCGGTGCTGCACATTTAAAGCCGTGAATTTAATATAAATGTGATTAAATCGTCTTGGCTTTAATAAACCTGCAGTAGAGCTCTACACAATATCATTCACAGCGGGTACAACTATCCTATCAAATTTTAAAGTAAAATTTATATTTTTGTTTATTTTCAGATAATTGTACATATGTATATCTTTTTGGGCGTTTGTTATCTTTTTTATTTTATTAGACGCTGTGTTTCGACTTATTTAAATAGCTAGCATATGGTATTCTAGCCACTATATGCTAGCATACTAGCTACTATATGCTAGTAAAATATGCTAGCAACAGTTTACTAGCATATTTTACAAGCTGAATAGCACAGGACAACATTGTTCAACTTGTATTCATTAAGTGGATTACAAAGGAATGCAGTAGCATTTTCTCTGCTGCTAAAATGATTTATACTTGTAGGAAACATTAAAATTCAGGGTTTACTTTTGCTGTTTTTTGCTGTTTGTATAAAACACAATTTGGGCTAATAACCACTAGGGCACAAAAATATGTAATTACATTTTGAGATACTAAATGCTTCCAGTGTTGCATTTTTAATAAAAGCAACCTCCTTGTAGACACAAAGACAAATCAATAGTTGCAACTGAAAGCTAATTTGAATAAAGTTATGACAAACCCCAAAGGAAGTGGCCCACCAAAAGATGTTGAAGTGAGTCATAAGGTGGGACTGCCAGGAAATCATTACAAAGATTTTAGTTTTTCTACTGGTGTCGACTTTAGTCTTCCAAATGTTGGATTTTATTACATTCACTCTCACTGACCAATTTATACGTCTGTTGAACTGATAAGTGGTTGATGAGTGTTTAAACAGAAAACGATAGGAAACCCCAAAACAGAGGTAATCTGATGGCCGATTAATTTTAAAAAGCGCCCAGCAAATATCTGAAATTCGGTTGGAAAATACTAATATAGCCGTCAAACCTAAGTAGAGATGATGCTATCTGATAAGCACTCTCTCTCACTGTATACTCCAGTTTCCTCCCACAGAAACATCACTGTTAGTAGGTCTCTCTAATCTGTCCTTGGGTACGAGTGTGTGTGGTGGTTGATTGTTTTGTGCGACTCTGTTGTCCTGTGATGTACCGGTGCAAGGTGTACCTCATCTCTCGCCTGATGGAGAAAGGTATACACGTACACGTATACACATTTTGCCATGGATGATATTCAAACTCTAATATGGTGCAATATTTTAGCAACAGTGGAACCATTTCTTTTTCTGTTAAAATAAAATCAATTTGATTGCGTTTGTTGAAATGTTCCTGTAAATACAGAGACATTTTTTTTACGTTTGATGCTCTCCGGACATGGATATTAATGACTGTGCTATTCCCTTTGCAGCATGAGACCGAGACACTGAACAGATGGACAAACGTCTAATAAATGCAGTGCGTGAGAAATGGAAGAGAGACCGAGAGGCGCAGCTTATAGGATGCGGCCGTTACAAAGGAGAATGCGAGATTACAAACACGTCACACAGAGAAAATTATGAGACATATACACAAAAGAGATTAGACTCCAGTTGGGAAAGTAAACTGCAGAGTATCTTGTGTGGAAAAAAAATTAAAAAGGAGACAAAAAAAGATTGTCCCAATGCCTTCATTAGGCAGCTAACAGGCACGTAGAGGTTGTCTCACAAGGCCTTTGTGTGCAACATGCTTGTATCGCTAATTATAGCTTCTCAGAGTCAGCAGAACCAAGATGTGGGTCATTAGTGGGTGACATCTTTGATCCACTAATTAAGACAAAAAGAGAGGGAAAGACAGTTGCTAGGTGAGAGCGGAGAACATTGGCGGGGATGTGAGAACAGCTCCGCCTGTGGCCTGGTGCGAGTTGTTTGTTTGACAGAAGATAACTGATTATTAACAAGCCTGTTTATTTAAAGAAGCACTCAACCGAGAGCGCAGCACCACTGACGGGGCGGGGGGTTGATTTTCCTTTGTTTGAAATAAAATAGTGCATGTGAAAGAACTTTTTTGAAGCGATGCGCCAACGTCGACAACAAACGCCACGGCAGAAACATCTGCGGAGGATCATAATAAAACAGCTGAATTACACCAGACACTAAACAATAGGACAACCCTTAATCACGAGGAACCGACTGCGGAGATGCTTAGCAACAGCAGCTATGCTTTAGGTTATGTCACCAGTCGATCATAATTGATTTACACTCAACGAGGGTTAATCTGGTGATAAACAATCTTTTTTATTCACAGAGAAAATAATGGACAGAAAAAATAACATCCTGGCACATCGTCTTTCTTGGTCTTTAGTTATACTTGGATTTACTTTAAGAAGGGTGAATATACTTGGGGCTATAAAAACGTAGAAATACCGAATGTAGAAATTATATAGCCAAGCTTTTCACCATTATTTATGCAAATACAGAATTCTAAAAGCCCTCTTCCATGACAAAAAAAGGGACAAAGGGAACTGACAAGAAAAGAGTAGCACACATAGCCTGGTTCCACAGAGTTCATATGAACGTTTGGTGTAAGGCAGACAGTTTGATATTTTATTTTGAACGGAAGCGATCATTCTCAAGCATCGTCACTTTCTCAGGTTGAAGTCTCGGTTTAGAGCCAAACGACGTATTGCTGCAGGGAAACTCACTGCAGTCGGATTCACTGAATTAGAGCGATGTGACAGATGCTGTCCAGAATAACGTTTTCAAAGCTCCACTAATGATGTGTGGTTAAATCTTCATGGTTAAAGCAGAGATTGTTGATGTGGAGAAAAGTGAGGCTTGGACAACCGCTGCACGGCCACCCAATATCAAACAGGCCAAGGATCGACAAACTCCAGGGTTTACGAAACTGCATCCTGCGTGGTTTAGACATTCCCTCAGCTTCGCAAGCCCGAATCAAATGAACGTTTCGTTAAAATTGTTCTGAAAAACCTTGAAGAGGTAATGCTATACCATTGATCAGAATGAGGCGATGTCTGCATGCGAGTTCAGGCAGTCCTCCGAAGCTGTAATGCTGCTACAAACGTCAATATTACAGTACATTGGTTAAGAAAGATTTTATAAAATCCAGTTGAAAATGAGAGCAGAAGTTACAGAAATTTAGTGTTTCAAATTTTGTTATAAGTGTTCACTTTCTTTTGTAGCAAATTACAGTTTTCATCACAGAGCACTTTTTAAACCCTCTGCACAGTGCCGGACTGTTAGGTTTCCAATGCACTGCTTTGAAACCACATCTGCCTTGACTTCCTCTTTCTCACTGGATAAACTGTCTTCACTTTTGAAGATGGTTTATGAACTCAAAGACTTTGATATATCACTGCTACGTCTCTAGGGATGTATTCACATGTTTTATACTTTGTGCATGCAAAGGTCTCCAGGACAACAAATTTTAAAGTCTGCCCCAGAGGGAGTTAGACTTTCCTTGGAGATCTGCCCTGAAACAGGGTATTTTTGGCAGTATGAAGTTTGCCTTTGTTTGCACAACTGTGTCATCCTTAAAGTATTTTAATTAATGAATCTCAAGAGAGAAAACCTCTTAAAATAGGAAGATCAAAAGAAAAGCAAAAATTATTGACCATTTACAGTTTGCTAAACCTTTCAGAAGAGACGGGAACCAAAAGTGAGTGTTTCACAGAAAGTGGCAAAAACACAAGCAGTAGGAGAAGTAATATGAAGATACAAGTTTTGTCATACTGTGCATCTTTATGGACAATCAATATCATAAGAAGTTTCGTTCTAACATTTTTTTAATACTTAAGCGTTATTAAAACCATATTAAAACCATGCTGAAGTGCAGCTGCAAGACAATTCAGTACTGGAGTTTTGTCAAACCTTTACATTAATGCATGATAGTTTGCTCTGCTGGAAAGAACAGCAGACTGATGCATAAAGCCCAGCGCACAAGAAATGAAAAGGACTGACTCTGCCTGTTCACCTGCTTCCTCTCTGATTTCAACTACTTTACAAAAACACACTGGTCTGCCCGCTTTCCTACCGCGTGCAACAGTCGGATTGAGCTGCAGGATATTACCCAAACTGCAATTGCACATCTTTTTGGCAACAAATGCCACGCTTGGGGTGGATTAACACAGCAGGAGGGGTCATTTCTATCAAAGCTGATTTAATTACACAGAAGTCACACCTTTATTTTACTGGAGAAAAGAGTTGTTCGAAAAGCAAAAGTAAACAGAAAAAGTTAATTAAAAAAATTGCATTAGATTTCAGTTTAAAGCTTCGATAGTGTTATTCTTTGGTTTCTAAACTGTCTGTCATTAATATTATTACTGATAATAATAATATTATTATTATAATATAATAATAATATATTAAAGATTAAAGTTTGTTATCAAAGAAAGTTTGTTATCAAAGAAAGTGTTAGAGTCTGCTCTTTTTATCCGTCTGTGCAGACCCCCTCCCTCACCTTTTGCTGCACACTGTTCTTTAAGTGTGCAGTTTAGAGACATTCCCAGTTACTAAAAAAAGAAATAAAAATGTAATAACTGGAAATTAAATACCCATTACTTTAAATAAGTTAAGGTCCTTTTACAAACACACTTGGTAAGCTATAAGTAGCATGTCTGCTCAGGCAACTTATAATGACTAACATACATATAACTAACATGTTGGCAAAACTATAAATTATATTTTCTTCATTTTAAATGAAAGCAGTAGATTTTGTTGTGCAGCTTTATTTGCGTTTTTTTTTGTCATTGAAGATACCATGAGTATATCCTATGACATGAAAAATATAAATAGATACATGTCAAGCTATGACTAACTACAACTTGTCACACTAGATGACGTTTGAACATCATATCCTGGAGTTTCTGGTGATATGTACAAGAAGTCCTGAAAATACCACTTGGCGGGGGGGCATTTCAGCCACATCTCCTAATAAGACACCTTGGATGATACACGATGTCCAGCCACTCCTCAGACGCCATAATACTGTCAAGTGGCAGAGCTACAGAGGACAGCCAGAGAGACATCTTGGGAGAAGGTATGAAAGCAGCTGGGGAGGAAGTGCTACATCTTAACTACACCATGTCAAAGTCAACTTTTATTTATTTAGAAGATCCTCTAAACATAACAGGGTGAAACCATTAAGAACCTTAAAAACCAGTTGGGACATGTTTCTTTTTAAATCAAATCCTGTGCAGAACAGGCTGACAGAGGAGTGAATCCTGAACTGCAGTTATAAGTTTGCGTTTTCTAGTTCCAGGTAAAATATTTGCAGAAGCATTTTGTAAATGCTGCTACCGATTAAGGCTTGACTGCCTTAAACTGACATAGGGAATTACAATAATCTAGGAGAGCTGAATAGAAGCATGGATCAATCTTTTAAAAGTCTTAAGAAAAGAAGGCTTTACTTTAAAGAGTGGTAGCTGAAAAAAACAGATTTGCTTTATGAATTTCAAGATACAGTCAAAGAATAAGTCCAGATTCCTGACAGAAGACTGATTGTGAAACAGAAAGGACTCGAGCATGAGACTGAAAAGAGTTGTTCTCCTAAATACCATAGCCTAAGGTTTAGCTTTGCTGAGATGGAAGTTGGAGTTCATCAAGGCATTTATATCAGTAAGACAGTCCAAAAACAGTTTCAAAGAGTTTTTTTTTTTTTGAAGTGCATAGATAGATTTGAATGACAAACCATAGGTGCAACATATAAGGGAAATTACTGTGGCTCTACGATGGATCCTTGATGAACTCTACAAGTTTGAGGTGCTGCGCCTGAGGATTAAGCATCCATCTGTACTGAGAAGCTTCCTATTCCTTTAAACCACTGTAAAACGGTTCCATTAATGCTCACACAAAGCTCAAGCCTTGATAAAAGAATACAATTATACAGTATAAAACATGGCACTTAGTTTTAAAAGCATCAAACAAGCAGGGCTTCTAGGATTAACAGTTATAATAAGGTCATTAACAACCCTTTTCATAAATGCAGTTGTCTTCTAAAAATATTTTCAAGCAGTTCAGTTTTTATTTCCCCAGCCCAACAACCTTGGAAAAAAACACACATTAGATATGAGTACAATCTTACAGGGCTGTCATACAATTGTTAAAGTGGGTGTTGGAATTTACACTTTTTTTTTAAAACACCTGACACTTTTTGTGTGATTTAAGAGGGACTGTTGCAGCAATAAGTAACTCAGTGAAACAAGCCACGCTCAAAATCATTTCCCATAATCTCAGTATCCCTCCAAAGCTGTCCATCTGTAATCTTAATGGCTACATGTCAACTGCAGTCATGGCAGTTCTCATGAAACGCTTAGAGGATCAACAACACATCATGGCTAAACATTAAAGTGTACAAAAAAATAAATTAAAAAAAAAATCACCAAAGCTCTTCATACTGAGCCACCTCAAACTCCCAGAAGGCTTTGCTGGAGTACTCCTCACAATCATTAACTTTGTCTGAGGATCAAGACATGAATCAAAATAATAAGCCACCTCACTTTTCTCAATTATTCTAACGCCTTGCTGCGCCGCAACATCCACTGACCCAAAACGCTTCAATCGCATGCATGACGAGGCCATAGTTGGAGTCAGAGAGGAATGCAAAGAATCAGGTTGTAGAGATTAAGGTCAGAGATCGACAGCTGGCTTCCAGGCAAACGATCTGATGAACTAATGACCTGCCAGCAGAGCGCTCTCTCAAACTTTAAATTTTCTAAAGTTCTGTGATCAGAGAACCTCTAGTGATTCATGAATAAAGATTGCTGGTAAAAAAAAACTGCTAGAATGGCCGGCTTCAAAACAAGAAATATTCAGATTAACAGCTGATAAACATCTCAACCTGTCTGATGCCTTTCCTGGAAGATCTCTCCAGCACTTCGTGCGTTCAAAGGTAACGTTAAAGATTTAGCTCAGCAAACACATTTCCCCCACCGACCCCGTGCAAGACGATCTAGGATGAAGGAATAGTTTGGGTTCTTTTGAAGAGTGGACCCGTTATCAATACGCCGACTGCATGTAGCCTGCAGTCGGCGTCTATCTGAATGACCTCAGTGTAGTAAAAACAGATTAGTTCTCTTTGGAGAGTTGACCCAACACAATGTCAGACAGAGGTCACTTTCAAAGAGGATTAGTGCAATCTTTTACACAACTATAGAGTCTCTCAGGCGTTCATATGAATATTTATTTTATAAATCTGATGGTATATGCAGTCAAATATTTAAATATGTACAGTAAAGTTGTTGTTCAAACAGGGTTAGCAAGGTCAGACAAGTTTAGCCCAACTTTAGCCAGTGAAAAGCAATACAACATGGCACAAGCAGAGGAAGAAAATGTCAAAAAGACCTGTAGCAATATTTTCAACTTAGGGTTACTTTATTTCTCAAGGTCATACAAGGGGGGAAAATGCAATTATGTCCTGGTAAGAAATCTCTTACTATGTATGAATCAAATGACCCAAAAATGGTAGGAATACAGACCTGGGTCACCTGGCGAGGTCAAAGTAACAAATGGAGGGAACAAATGAGGAGACCTTAATCTGGTGCAGGTAAGATAGTGACTGCTAACATCTACTGCTGGAAACCCCAGTTGCAAAGTTTTATATTAATGGAAATAGGAAAAAAACAACAAAACAAACCTTACTTTCTATCCAACTAATCACAATATCCTTTTGTGTAAGAGAACAAAGTATTAAAATAACAAAAAGATGCCAGCTGACAAGATCAGTTTTTGAACATGTACAAAATGTTACAAAAAAGGCTTATACTTCCCCAGTGTTATATTTTGCCACATTACAAGTTCCAGTGCATTTTCAATTCAGTTCAAATAGTTTATTTATCTCGCTCTATAATTTACAGCACGTCTCATCTCAAGGCACCTCACTAAAGAAGTCAGTCCAATCAGACATTCCAATGCATCCCAATTGTCAAACAGTGCAGTTAAGTTTGGTTCATTACTCAAACTGGTTCAAAAGCTTTTTATCTAACAAACCCCAGCAGTTTGCATTGAGTCATTGACCTGCAGTCTTCTCTCTTAAGTATGCATGTAGAGACGGTGGAGAAGAAGAAACCTCAAGCAAAACCTGATTCAGTGAGATCGGCCATCTGTCACATCTGACTTGGTGTTTAAATGGGACTATCATGAGATTGACCAACACAAAGTATAGAATAATTCTGAAGAAAAAAAAGTTTAATATACAGTTGGATTCAGCCTCCCTAAGTCTATATACACCCTGTTAAATTACCTATTGTTGCAGTAACAGCTGGAAGTCTTCTGGGTCCGTCTCTTCCAGCTCTTGCAGAAACTGACGCTGTTGCTCATTCTTCTTTGCAAAAATAGCTCATGCTCAGTTAGACTGACAGAATAGGGTCTGTCAGTCTGAACATCACATTTCAAATATGGGCACAAATCCTCAGTAGGATTTAATTCTGGGCTTTGATTGGGGCAACTTTCATAAATGAATTAATGTGACTTAACTTAGGTCGCATTATGTCCAAAAACACGTAATTGCAAAACTGCTGGTGATGTCACATGATGGGAAAAATAATAATCTAAATTTTTTCAATTCTTTTATTTCAACATGAAATATCCACACCACTCTAATCTGAAATATAAAGAAAAGGACATTAAGGTCTGCAGCAGTCCAACCAACTGGACAAATACTCACGCAAAATGTGCATGCATCAGAGAGTAATGTGCGATTTTGACATTACACACACCCGAACAAAGGTAAATGTCACAAATTCATCCTGAGGTGGTGTGTTCAGGGATAATCAGCAATGTTAATGTTCCACCACATGCAGCATTTTGAAAACAGTCCAAAACAATGAAAATGTTGGTCTCATCGCAAGCTTCGTTTCCTCTGTGTCCACTCTGCTGTCAGTGGTAGTTTTCTTTTCCGTAAAGGCCAAATCTGAGGAGGGATTAAATCATTCGTGTTCACTAATGTTCACCAATAAAACCGCCCGAGTTATTCAGAGAACACTAAATCCAATCATGTTCTACTCTGTCTCACACCGTCACAGATGTTCTGCACGTGTTTGTACAAAAAATTATAATGTGTGAAAAGGTTCGAGAGGCTTGAAAGCAGTGTGCAGATTCTAGAACTTCAAATGAGCTCATCTAAATGAGTGAGTGACACACACGCTCAGCCTTCAGATAAAGGTAGAGCAGGAAGCGGTGTGGTCAGGTCAATCTGCTCGGGGTTCGGCAATTATGAGCTACAGAAACTGCGGCGAGCGCGCAGTCTCAACTGCCGTCTGCAACGATACAGCCTGGCGGTGTGCAGAGCAGCAGATGCTCTTTTAATGCTCCAACCCTTTGATGCCCCATGTGGACATGTACGCATGATCGCTAACACATGCAACAATGTAGTGAAGCTCAGAGGGTTGGTTTCAAAAGGTCATCTTCTAAAGAGAGCTAACCACAGTTTTGGCTGACAAGAGTCACGGATGCAGCGGCGGACATCAAGAACAGGCAGTCAGACATTGATGGTGAGCGTGAAAGTGGTGATCAAAGTGCCAAGAGAGATTTGACTTTTGCAAAGAACAGAACGGGAGATCACCATGTTCAGACTGTATAAACAGAGATGTTATGAATATAAAAAGAGCCTAATATGAGTAAAGTATACCTCATTTTGGCAATTTAACTGAGCTGTAATTGCATTGTATAAACTATTTAGATCTGTAGTATTAGACAGAATGTACTTTCTCCTATTAGAAAGTAAATAACTCTTGTTATGAGTTGCAGCATTAAGTATCTCTGATGTCTACAGAGAGTAAAAGAACATCTGGGAAGAGGTCCCAGTAACTTCTAATTCAATAAAACAAATTATATAGTTAAAAATCTTCCACAGAGCCAAAAAAGAAATGGACCCCCAGGTCTTTGGCGCTGTCGTGTTTTTGAGGAAGTGACTGTGGTGATTCACATCCTGTAGAGCTGCCCTGAAGTCACTTTTTGTTTCCCATACGTCTGAATTTTGGAATTCACTTTAAAGACCGCAATCACAGATTATTCGGATTTTATACAAACACGAATGACTGGCATTTAAAGAGCAAAAATAGTACGTAAGGGAAATAAAGATGGTTTTAATTAAGGTTGTGACACAAAATGTTATGATATGAAGACACCATGACACTTTGTCAAAGAGAACTCATGAGCGAGTTGGCAGATGGCATCAGTTTGTTTGATCATTTTCTCAAATTAAGTCAGCTCAAAACAAAAAGATTCATAGATTTTCTTCAGATGAACTATGCCTATCTGTCCATGTCAAGTTTGTTATTGGAGTCTGCAAGAGAATGATGGGTAAAAATTTGGATTTACATAGCTAGTTAGCTTCCTCTACCTCTGAGAAGTACATATCTAGTTCTACAAGAACTAGATAAAAAATAAGATAACATTTTATTTGGTGGGGTGTGAATAAGACTGACACGAAAATGCCATAAACGTGACATAACACCTGTCCTGAACATGAAGGAGTCTTTGTGAATATTTACAACTGCTGTCATGAAGTGTCATTTGGTAAATTATGACAATTTTAATGCAAAGTTGCATTGAAACATGTATGAAAAGTCCATTAAGTGTCAAGTTTGCATTATTTGAGTAAATAATGAGACTTTTAATACAACATTGCATTAAAACTTGTATCAAATGACCATTAAAAATGGCAATTTTTCATTGCAAGTGTTTTATTTACCAAATGACACTTCACATTCATGAAGACTTCTTCGTCTTCACAATAGGTGTTAAGTCCACAGATTTCAAACTGTGGAGATTCCCAGTGTTGTTCAGAATCTGCAGGTGCAACAATTGTGAGGAAGTTGAAGCTAATGTTATAAGCCCTATAAGGGAACAAGAGTGCTTTAAGCCTAAAATCCTGCATACATTTTAGGCTCTTTCATTAAAGAAAGCAGCTCTTCAGTTGCTTTGTGTAGACTAGAGGTGACAAATCAAGCAGGTGAAATCACTGGGGTTGGAAAGCAGTGCAAGATCGAGAGAATGAATGTTTGACGTTTCTCTGTTTTAAAAGTTAAAGCACACATGTGACAAGTTAAACCTCATCAGTTGTTTGTCCTCCTAAAAAAAAAAAACTACCCTTGGCTGGAGTCCAGGGATCCGTTCGGTCTTGTCGAACAGATGCACAAGCCGTTCAGTTAGTATGAAATGGAGGTAAACGAAGCATGGCACCACAGTTGCAGTGTTGTTTTGGGTTTAGATTTCCCAGGGCAGCTGATCACATGCGGCAACGTAGAATCACTACAATGCACAATAAAGCTGGAAGGGAGTCTCACTTCAAAATAACCTCGTCATTAGTGGGACTGAGACGCCCCCATTTTTATTGCAGACCTTTTGTAAAACATACTGATTTAAGAAAAGGATGTCCAAGTCAAAGCTTCAAGTGTTTCAGAAAGACACTTGAAGCCAACAACACTAAGAACTTACTGAAGAAACCCCCACCATTTTTACATTTTTTTTGTTGCTACATTTTGGACACTTGGTAGAGAAGGAAAAAAATGTGGTGGACAAGATGTAAACAATTTGAAAAAAGTCTAAGAGGAATGCTGCGAGTGGCTAACCATTTTCACAAAATTAGCTTAGTGGTGCCAAAGTTCAGTCCTTAGCCTCTCTTGGATTTTCTAGATGCACCCCGTGTCAACACATCTGGATCAAATGGCTAAAGTCCCTCACCAGCACATCATTTACCCCTGCAGAAGCCTTCTTTTGAACCGGTTTTTTGATTCTGCCTTCGGTTTTTAGTGAAGGAATTGCATCTAGAAGTTGGAGGATAGCAGCTCTCAGGGGCTGGACTTGCCTCAGGCACACCTGGCTTAGCTTGATTTAGTTTGCATCTTTAAGTACACAACTATTACAGAAAACAGACTCCCAGATCTTAAGTCTTGCCTCCAATAAATTAGAATTATTAATAATCCTGAAGCAAATCTCCCAGGTTCATGTGGGGAAAACGGCACATTTATGTGAGCACCCAAAAGGCCAAACATGAGCAATTTGCTGCACCATTTCACTACGGTGTTTACTTAAAGAAACACCCTGAAGGTTTATGGCAAAAAAAGAAGCTAGTTTTATTAAAATGTTTAATTTAGATAAAGGGGGGTGAGGGGTGCAGGGGGGATACATCAACAACAGCAGCATTTCCTCTTCACTGCAGGAAAATAAGCAGGGAGCCCGACTCCCTCGGTTAAAACAGTTTAAGGCAGGGCTTGAAATGAAGCTACTATCATCCACAGGATTTGTGCTGACACCTTGCCTTCAGTTAATGCTTCCCCCTTCAGGCTGGAGAACAGGCACAGACGCAAATGCTTCTTTACTATCAGACATGCATATACAATACAGGCCACACATATGGCACCTCAGAGTGTGTAAAAAAAAGTTAAAAGTAGATTATTGCAGTGGTAAAATCTCACACTGAAGAATTTAGAAGTGAATCATCATCAGCAACACAGCAGTTAATAATTTGTACAGCCTATTTTTGACAACTGGACATTACTCGGTTTGCTCCAGTAATTTATGTTGTTGGGCCGTTCAGAAGTAAATATCTTTGAAGACCATCCCACGTTCTCCCTTATCCTCACTCTCCCTTTTCAACTCATCAGACTTTAAATGAATTTAGACCTACAGATCCAGCAGGCCATACAGGCCGATTTAGTTTCCGATTAAAAGATTTGTGTTGACTGTTGACCCAACCATATGCGTCTGATTATTCTGCTGTCAAAGCCTATAAAATATTCAAGCACTTCAAAAATGTCATGAATCCAAGTACTCTGACAAGGCTCCCATGGCCTCTGGAAGAAAAACTATCCATCGGCATCACAGATCATCCACGGAGGTCGGAGGGAATGAGGTGTTTTTCGACGCACTCGTCTTTTCTTTCGCCCCAAATCCACGCTGGAGTTCTTGTCGCCGAAAATCTTAATTAAAGTCTCATCAGAACAAAGCACACGGTTCCAGTTAAGATCTCAGAGTTTTGCAAACTCTACAAATTTGCGTCTGATTTCCCAACAGAAAACTGCCCTTTTTTCCCCCTGTCATTTCTGAAGAACAGAAAAATACAAGCTTTAAACTTGAGAGAGCAGTAGAGGCACCATCCGAGACTTCTGGAATGACAATTTGCCATCTTAAGTGGAATGAAAAGCACACACAGAGACATTAAACAGAAAGCCTGTTGGTGTCTCTTGGCAGGACAAATGAGGATTTTTTTAATTTTTATTCCCCCTTCTGATAATTTATTACAAGAAAGGTCAAAACAAATGGGTGTCTTTATTAGGAAGAGAGGTGAACGACTGATATCTACATCTCAGATGAACTTGAAACGTACTTAACCGAAGTGGCTGTCTTTTTCTGCATCTCCTTCACAGGAATGAAGGAGACAGAAACTCCCCCACCCCATCTACCGCCCCGCCCCCAAAGGAAAATTAGAGGACAGGGCGCGATACAGACTAATAAAATACTCTCATTAACTTTGCCGACAGGACCAGGAAGACACAAGCGGGCACAGCGGAAACAAAGCCTGAACTCCTGTGAAAAACCTATTCTGCCATGTCACATTTCCTGTTTATCAACCCAACATACCATCCCACAGTAAAGCTTTGAAGAATCATGACTGTGACCTTAAGAGTATTCCAGCAAAACAGACACTCATGCTATTATGTGGACAAACTGGATTAATAACGTCTAACATTACAAGGATGAGCTACAATTATGAAAATCTGCATGTGCTGACATGTTTTAGGTGATAGTTGCATCATGCAAACCATTGATCTGATTTGGTTAATGACATCCGAGTCATGACAAAAAAAGCCTTGGCTAGATTTAGGACTATTGACCATCTTGGCAACCCATACATTTCATCCAAATCATTCCACAGCAGCTCTAGGTGTTACTGCTAGAAGGTGAACTCCCTGCTCCAGTCGAATCATTTTGACCAAACGCGTCCGCCGAACCCACATTTGCCAAGCGACGCAAAAAGAAGACGGCAAAGCAGGCGCGGCGTTTTGATCGGCCCCGTTCTTTGTGAGTCACCACACAGAGGTACTCCAAAGTCGTTGAAACATCAGACGTGACACCGCGTATCAGACTCCTCACCGGGAGTCGCTTAACACCACTCTCGGCGCCGTGTGAGGCTCCAGAAACTTCCGTCCATTTCAGACTGTTCGTGTTAGGAGCCGGCTGCAGCAGAGGAGCGTCTACGAGAGCAGGCCTGTGTGTGGGCAAAGAGGTGAGAAACATTTGTCTGATTTTATGTGCATGCATGTGTATGCGCTCCAGGAAAAGTGATTTGTCACCACCAACTGCTCATGACTTAATAGCAATATTGCAACACAAACTGTACGAGGAAATTGGCCAACGGGTCCCGCTTCCTGTCTTGCTGAGTCAGAGCCAATCACTCTGACACACACACACACACACACACACACACACTCGCATATATTCACACAGAGTGAGACAGAGGGAGAGATGATGGCGTGTTCAAATAATCATGTCTTTGCAGGCAGCAGCCCTTCAGACGGGCTACAGCTGGAGATCCATAAGACCTCCCACATGCCCCCCGGGGGACCAAAACCGTAAAAGGCAAAGTCAGGGAATGAGGCATCGATTAGTGGATACCGATATGGCAATACGCTAAAGGTTAATATCATTCAAAAGCAAGGTGCGCAAAGAATGTGGATATTTATGTTTAAACAAAGTTAACATCTATTCATTTGCGAGTAGGACTGTTTAACTGTGAACTGTAGAGGGCAGAAAAAAATGTAATTTCTCACTTCAATCAAAATGGACTGTGGATGACAGTTCCTCCACTTCGTCTGTCAGCTAAATCCGTGCTTAAGAGCAGAAATACCTGCCCTCTAATAATATATGCAAAAGCGCTCATGCCCTTTAAATCGTTAAACTTATTCACGTTACAACCAGAAACTTTGATGTCTTCAGTAGAATGTCTATGTGAGAAACCAACAACAAGCAGTAAGAAAGATACGCTGAAGAAAAAGAATGCGCGGGTTTCTACGAAGCAGCCCCAAGTCAACACTCTGATGACCCACGTTTTCAACTTGCAGAAATTGCAAGCTGTGGGTCATCTGGGGTAAAACTCCGCCCCTTTTCCCCTGCAAAAATACATCAGCCTTATTTCAACCGAACAGCAAGTTGGAAGTCTTCTGTCAGAAGAGTAAAGACAAGCACATAGTGCTGCCACCACTATTTTATATTTACCACAAAAAGCTATTTGCAGTGTCCACAGGTATGGTTTGTGGTGACTAGCAAAGTATCAATATGGCTTTATTATTATTATTATTATTATTATTATTATTATTTATTACAAGTTATATTAAACACAGGGTGGACTCTATTTTCTGTTTGCCTGTCACAAAATCATACTAAAATACACTCAAGTTAGTGGCTATAACAAGACAAAATGTAAAAAAAACTTTACTTTTTTTACTTTTGCAATGCATTGTGTAAACTACTTTGGAATCTTAAGTACATTTAGCTTTTAAAATGACATATTTGGCCGTTTGAGAAGACGATCATTCATCACCTTCAACATTTAGCATCATATTTCTGGTCCTGTTCAGCAGAATTTTGAGAATTTTCTCAAGAGTACCAGGCACATGTGCAGAGATGGTGTGACGGATTATTCTGCTGGTTGACAAGCAAAAAAAAAAAAAAAAGCTGACAACAGGCCCGTTCACTGCACAACAGTAGTGGTCGTATCTCGGGTTGGATGAAAGATGTATGTGATGAGACGAATCTGTCTAATATTACTCAATGGGTTCTTCCAATCCAACTTTGTTTTTCATTTGGTGATATTTTCCCATGAGCACAACCTTCCTTGCATGGCTTCTGTTGAAGATGCATGTACCTTAAAATCCCGTATTTGCGTGGCATGCCCGCCTGCCGGTTATTAGAATCTATTCGGGGTTTGCTCTGTAATTTTCCATAAACATCTGTGCTTAAAAGATCCGCTTCCTCCAAAACCGAAGTGATGACCTACCTTGATCAGACTGCTGCGTCGAGGGATCGCCGACTTGAGAGCCGACTCCGAGCCCGGGTTCTCCCACGTCGGGGACTCGCAGCCGGATTCGTTCTGGACCCGCTTGACGGCGTCCGACGCGCTGCAGCTTCCGTTCGACACGGGCTCTCCTCCCCGGTGCGCCTCCACGCTCATCCCGGCGCTGGCCCCGCCGCACGCCGCTCTCCAGCCCGCAGCAACCGGTGGGCCGACGTCGTTCTTCTTGTGCGACCCGAATTCAGACATGGGAGACAATCGTTTTCTTTATGTCGCTTCTCATAGGAGGGAACGGGGATCCCCGAGCAGCGGCTTCGCACGCGGACGCAGGCGTGCCATCGTGTGAAGCGAACGAATCGGCGACAGTTGTAAGCACCAGGAGGACAGGAAACTTCTCTTTCTCTCTCTCTCTGCCCCCCACTCCGTGTCTGTCTGTTTCTCTCGCTCCCTCTTCCCTTTCTCTCTAACTGAAAGATGGGGGGGGGGGGGGGGGGCGACCAAAGCTGGGGCGACAGCAACAGCTAAAAGCGACACACCTTCCAGTCCGTCACCATCAAACATTCCTCACGTCTCCGTCACAGCTGGCTGTGCGCCTGCGTAAAGAGAATTTAAACAGCTCGGGGGGCCGATCGGCCCCTCTCTCCAGCTGGGCGTTAAAAACCCCTCAACGCCGTCTGAGGCATGAAAATGATGTCGATGACTTTTCCAATTTCGCCTTTCTCCTCTCCTTCAATCAGGCGTCTTTGGATGGACTGTCTGAGGGCGAGAGAGAGCCCATCATCTGGGACAATCCCGACGTTGCTTCATAGTTGCTTACGTGTTTAATTCGTACAAGTCATGTTTTTATTGGTCTATAAATAATAATATAATAATAAGGCTACGTGTGGATCTGAAAAAATCTTTTGAAATCTTTCAGCTGAACTTTCTAATTTGCACCATATGAACACAAACAGACAGGATGTTAATGCCCTCATTTGGACTCTGTCAGACTATGCAGAAGAAACAAAATCTCTTATTTTGACAATAGCAACACTTGGACAAATTAGGCTCAACAACTCCAAGGAGATGTTGGGGTTTTTTTCAGTGCCATTATGGAATTTTGAAATGCCAAATCTTAATTTGAAGAGAGGACATTCTCTCCTCATTTCATCATCAGGTTCACATTTACATAAAATAACTATAATAGGTTAGACTCTAGGCTTTTACTGCTCAGGGATAAAACTATAAAACTGAAGGAACATATCTGTAATGAAAACTGAACAACGCAAGATTCTCTGGGGGTCCAGTCGGACTGCAGACTTCATCAGTTATATTTATACAACAGAGCTACAGATTTAGGTGGATAAAGGAGCATCTGCTAACTGTAGATGTTATAAAGGAGGAAGTAAGTGTTTGATCTTCCACTGATTTAGTGAGTTTGATCATACACAGAGAACCCAAAAGGGTTAAATATGTTTTTTTAAATCAACTAAAAGTGGATGCATAAATAGTCATACATGGCCTCTGGGTAACCTGATCCTAAGTTCAAAACCATGATTCTAAATTTTATTTTAGTCAATTCAAGTTCTCTTCTAAAGAATATTTAATTAACCAAAGGGCAGCGTTCCTGAAGAATAAAATAAACAAATGTAAGGGAAATGATAAAAACAAACAAACAGAATCTTAAATAGATTGAGTTTAAGTTGAGTAAGAAGTAACACAAATAAAGCCGAGTCAAACTCATTGTGATTCAAAAGATGGAAACCAAAAGCAGATTTTTAAGCAGGCTTTGAAAACATCTGATGTTGGAGAGGTCGTGACATGGAAAAGCAGTTTTGGTCTCCCTGGTGCTTTAATTTTGACCTCGGAACTGCCAGGAGCAATCTCTGTGTAAATCACAGTGATCTAGACAGCGGCTGTGCGCACTCGGAGAGGTACAAGATGTTAAATTATGCAAAGCTTTAAGACAAAGTAATAATTTAATGCCTAAAACAAAGGTATGGCTTCACTTTTGCAAGTGGTTTGACATGCAAGACTATATCTTTGATATCAGCATTGATGTGTTGGTCAAAAGCAAAAGAAGTATCAAAAATATAGGAACCTGAAGGACCCAATATAGGAACCTGAAGGACAAACACAATCACCTCTGTTTTCAGCTAAATTAAGCTAAGAGAGTTTAGATTATACATTAAATATTAAGCATACCAGTTTTGAGAAAGCTATATTTAAATTTGGTTTGGCGATATATGGAAAATATTCAGAGGTGTTTTTGTTTGCCTTTGTTACAATGTTTAGCAATTGGGACATTATTCAAAATCTAAATAAACCAATAAATATATGAATTTATGGCAAAACCATTAAAACAGAATGTAGAGGCTCAATGATTTGCCTTTGCTGCCATCTAGTGTCAGACCTGGATAAAGACTTTTAGGATACGTTTTTAAGTGTCGACAAGATGGTAAAACTCTAGGTCATACGTATTTGTCTGCTATAGCAGATAAATACGTTGTTCAAGTATTATAATTTCAGTTACTTTATTATCAAAAGTTACATTTTAAACCACTGTGTGGTGGACTGGTGACCTGTCCAGGATGTGTCCTGCCTCTCGCCTGTTAAACGCTCAATAGTAGCCAATTTTCTGTTTCTTGTAAGCTCAGCAAAAGTGTAATAGCCTTCTTACATCCACGTGACTGGCAGTTTGCAGCACCAATTGTGGGAGAGGCACCACAGTGTTACTTTATGCAGCTAGCAGCCATAAAAAACTCCAATCCTACTCAGACTTAGTAAACTTTCCCCGTATTTCTTGTGGTTGTAGCAGTTTTGTCTGTGTTGGCAGCAATTTAAATAATAAAAAAATAATAATAAGAAAACCTAGAATATTTCTTGAATTGCAAAAACATGTATTTCATAGGCTTGTGTAACAGCTGACAAGATAAGCAGCTGTTTAAAAACTGGTTGATTGTTAGTCGTCAAGCTGGCAGAGACACGCCACTCCACGGTTAACCCAGTGTTTCTGTGGGTTGTCAGAGGGCAGCTCGATGGACAGGACATAGTTGGTGGAGTGTCCGGTGGTCGACAGTGTACCTCGACGGGCGCTAGTTTTGTAAACAGGGCAGACATAGATCTTCTCGTGCAGAAATTTGTCCATTTCTCCTGGTTTGAGCAGGATGATGGGCAAACAGTCAAAGAGAATCTTAGGTAGAGACTCCCCAATGACCATGTTCTCCCTGTCCCAGCGCGCTCCTTCCATGAAGAGACCCTTAATGTATGCGCCGTCTCCGGGCTTTTGTTCCATATATGTCTCCTCCTTGGTCACCTGGCATGTGAATGAGAATGTAAATAAAAAATAAGACTGTATTATTATGACTAAAAGTCACTAAATGACGCTAGAAACCAAAAACCTGCCTCAAATTCAAAACCAATATAGTCGATTGGAATGGTGTACTTCCTGGCAAAGTTCTGAGACACTCCAGTTAGAAATGACTGGGTAAAATAAAAACCAGAGATCCAAAAAACCGTAGGTGGGCCCTCATTTATCCAGTCCTGTACAGATCATAAAAAATATTAGAATCTTTACATGAATACCTTTTAAACTTCACCCAATATCAGAACTCAAAACAAAGATATGGAAATAAGAAAGCTTTATAGACCATTGCAAAAGTATTCATTCCCTTTGAACTTTTCCACATTTTGTCAAGTTAAAGCTACCACTCCCAATGTATTCTAAAATGATTTATGTAGTAGGCCATCACTCATTAGTGTATAATTGCAAACTGGAAGGAACAGATGAGTATCTGTTCAGTCTCGTAGGCCTAAATAAAATCAAGTGAAACCAAACAAGAAATACAAATGCACAGCATACCTTGTAATTATTTGAAAAAAAAAAAAAAAAAAATCTCAATGAAGTACATAGAAGTTTGTAGTTGTGACATAAAAAAACTTTGTAGAGTTCAAGGGGTATGAATACTTTGGTAAGACAGCATATACTGGCCTAAACTTGTAATGATTCTTACTTGGAGGAACTGTAATCTGCTCAGTAGATCAGACACATAGCTCCCTAGTGGTTTAAGGGAGGGATATGACTTGGCAGCCCACATTCCTGGTACTTTGCCAATCAGCATGCTGTTAAAGACATCCTCAAGCTCAGAGGACATAACAATTTGGCCCTTGAGAGCTTTGCAAATGTTTATCAAACTTTCACGCACCACCTCCGTGAGTCTGAAAAAGAAAACAGCTTAAGATGTAAATTATCATAGCTTTTCTAATGTGACTGCGGCGGGGCAGAGATCAGTCTTACCTGTTAAAGCGGATAATCTCTTGCCTCAACACAGTGTTCATCGACTCTTCATAAACAACTGGATATAATTCCATCACCAATTGGATGTCAAAGTCTTGTGGCAGCTTTGTCAAAATATCCTCTGAAAGTTCCTCGACTACTTCCTACAACACAAAAGACACAATTACGCGAAGTGTGGCCAAACAAGACAACAGAATTTATTTCCGAAACAAACATTTTTAATCATCTTTAACCTAACTCTTGTATGGAGAAACATACTCTTGCTGAGTCTCATCTAAAAAGTGGACCTTGTTGTTAAGAAAAGGCTCCTTAAGGGAATCATTTAACAGTGTTTAATCGTTAGAGGGTGTAAATACTTTTCCAGTGGAACATAACTCATCGAGCACTGAAAAAGTACAAAACATATTAGTTAATCCATGAAGCTAAAGGCTGATCTGATGGAGTCAAGACCAAACAACTCCAGTCTAAATTGAGGTCGGAGGCAGCAATTATTAGATTAACTAACCATAACCTTGTGAAGTGACCTCAGTTAGAACAATTTTAACCACTCCTTTCGAACCTGAGAACACATAATCTATTATGCTGTGATCTAAATAAACCATTTCAACACTTTGCTGTTGGATTTTTGTGTCTACATGTTGATTTTAAAACATTTCTTATTTCGCTGCTTGTTGTCCAAGCCTATCGGATGTTTATTTAGCATATATTTCAATTCCCACTGCTTCTTGAATGACTGCATACAACATAAACTATGTGATCATATTTAGACACGTATTGCAAACCTGTGGTGACTTGCCCCCTCCACCAGTCTGCCTTGGCAGGGTCAGCAGTATTCCTTCCAGGAGCTGATTAGTTTCTTGATTGTCTTTAGTAATGTCCGCATTGCTATGAAGTCCAAACACGCTTGGGTCGGTACAAATCGGCAGACTACGAATGTAGTTTATATACGCCTGGAAAAAAGTAAAACCGTGTGATGTTATTTCTGCTTCTTTACAAATTTAGGTTTTCATTTAGCCTTTTTTTCCAAGGAAAATATCTTCCTATGAGAGAAAAATTGGTTAGTTTTTTTTTTTTTTTACCGTGTTGGCCTGTGTTTATTGTGGGCAAAATGAACAGAGAAATAAGAATCTTCATAATACTGGACAACCCACTCTTGCATTAAAATATCAATTAGCAATACATGAACTCAGGCAGTACCTTATAGGGTCCATGAGCTGGGACATAATACTCATCTCCTTCACTTAGATGGTAGCATTCCTGCTCAATCAGCTCCCAACTGTAGAAGGTGGACAGGAGGGACAGCAGCAGACGTCTGTCCTTGTCATCGGTCACTCTGCCTCCATAGTTACACTCACCTGAAAAAAAAAGTGACCCCAGTTGTACTTAAGGAATAGCATAATGAGATGCTTTGATAGATAAAAAATCTTGTAGTTGTGCTTGCAATGAAACACAGTCCTACAACATTTTGACTCTGGTAGCTGGGATAAACGTGCGTGTGTGTGTGTGTGTGTGTGTGCGCCTGAACACAGATGCAAGATCCACTTTTCAAGTTTTTGTTTGTGAAGCTTTCCTAAATCCATGCTTCCTAGAATACCTTTGTCTATTCGGTTGAGTAAATCTTGAGTAAAATTGTTGATTTTCTAAGAAAGCCAATGTGAAATCACCTGTGAGGTATGTGAGCGCCTCCAGCGGAACATCCACGTATTCATCCAAGAACATCTGGATCTGCCTGACGCTGATTCGCAGATCTGACTCATTAAACTCATAGGGAATATTCCATCCTGAAGATGGGATAGGAAACAAAAATTAATCGACTGTGAAATGATCCAAAACTATTTAGTTTTGAACATATACTTCTTCTTGGAGAAATTCAAAACAAGAGAAAAAAAAACGCTGTTTCAGCGTTTTTTGATTTTTTTTTTGTTTTTTTACCCAGGGGCCCGAAGTTTCTCCTCTCCTGAACCAGAGCATGAAAAAAAGTGAGACCGAACAAGAGCTTCTGCCAAATGGCCTGTTTTTTGGAGCTGTAAAAGAAATCAGGGTCCGAAATGGGGTCACTAAGGTAGGAGCGCAGCAAGTTGGCTCTAATTCCTTTAGGAGGCTCATTAGTCATCTTCAATCCATTCTGCAAGATGCTAACTGGGAACTTGTCTGATGGATAGCTGGTTAGCCACAGCCTGTGGGGAACAGAAATAAAAGAAAAGTTACAGGGGCCAATTTCAATTCCTATTCCACTTTGAAGAGAGCATTGTACCTAAAGTCTGGGTGTGTTTTATCTGGAATGATGATTTCTTCACAAATCCTCTCCAAAGCGGGCATCCAACTGGTGGCCAGGTGGCAGTTTTGCAGTACCACCCAAGTGCCGTCCACTATGGCTTTGTCAATCATTTTAGCTGCAATGGGACCTTGTCCTTGACCAAGAGAAATGGTCTGGAGCTTGCTACCCCCCATATCCAGGTCATCGGCAAACTTCAACAGTACTACAAAAGCCACCCGACATGTAAGAATTTCTGCATGTTCTTATATATATAACAAACTTTAGCCTGCTATTATGACACTTGAGCGTATTATTACCTGCAGTAGGGTCTGATCCAGGTGACAACACAAAAATGAGAGGAGAGCAGCAGTTCGAGTCTTTGTAGCTCCCTGCCAAGTCGAAGGTGGGTGGTTCGATGTAGGCATGCCCCATATTCATCTCTATGAAATCCTGCACAGCCGGAACCAGTTTGTCTGGTCTGAAACACCGGATTACAATCATTCGATCTAGTCCCATTAAGTTATCCCAGTCGTCAGGCAGCTGTTCATCATGGGGTTTTGCTGAATCATAAAGATCCTTCCATTTGGAGATGCTTTCTCTGACGTGAATGAAAAGCTCCTTTAGGTTTGGAAGTTTGGAGGCCCTGACGATCTCCGACCAAGATTTGTCGGACAGCCACTCAGAGGCAGGGTTGGGATAAGGGTTATCCAAGGCGACACCACCGGTTAGGAGGAAACGCCACACTTCATCATTAACCTGACCCTTGCCTTGCAGGATGCCTACTGTGAGCAGCAGGGAGAAAAGCAACTTGTCCTTTTCAAAAAGTGAGCGGCAGACGTTGTTGTAGATGCAGAGGGTGAAATGCTCAATGATATTGTTTATCCTTACAGATACAACATCGCTTTTTGTACTCTTGGATATGGAATACTGGTACAGATTAATGAACCACGTCAAAGAGTACTGGTACATGGGTTCGATGTTGGCCATTTCTGAAATGCAGAAAAACAGAATGGAAGAGTGCTCAGCTACAGGACGGTAGCCCATGCGGGTGTTGTCTATCTCTTTCTCAGTGATGCTGGCAATCTTTTGCTTCTCAGAAATCTCCTCAGAAAGTATTTTGGAGGACGAGAGAATCTTGATGGCTGTCTCATCTTCCAGAATGTTGCCCTTGGAAGAGGAGAGGACTTCCAAGATCTGATCTTCAATTTCTTTAAGCTGCTTGCTGTTAGCAGCACTCTCTAAAATAAGCTGGTTCTTTTTTTCCTCCAGTTCTGGTTTCTCCCTTGCCGCCACAAGTCCTAAAAGCTGGTCTTGTAAACCCTGTGGAGTGATCATGAAGTTCAGCAGGCAGACTTTCACAGCTACCTCTGGAAGATAATGAGGGTTTCTCAGCCCAGTGGTCATGTAAAACAAAAATTCTTTAGAATATTCCACGACATTCTCTCCAATTTTCATGTATTCGACCCCTTGTTGTTTGAAAGTCTGCTTCAGCAACACAGATTCTAGAACTGGATCTAACTCCTCTCCAAGATGTTCCATGAGGACTGGCTTCCCAAACTGGATGCAGTTCTCCAAGATTCTCACATAGTTTCCATCTGATTGCTTGATGACTGAGAGATTATTAGCCTTCTCCATGTTTTTGACCCACTTGTTGGCCTGACCCTGAGGATCAATCATCAAGGGCCAGCGGCGAGAGTTGAAAACGATAATACCATTGTCTGTGGAGAAAGAGTCCACAGGCAGTCCAGCAATCTGCCAAGCCCTAATAGCCACCTGGTTACCTAAAGTGCTGGTGAGGGCAAAATCTTCAGAGCAAGGAATTTTCTTTTCTTGGCATAGTTTGTGCCATTGTTCCTGACAGTCTATGCGGTAATCCACTGTAAAAGCCCCAAGGTAGGAAACAGTTCCAGAAGAGAGAAGAATGTCACCCGTTAGACTGATGTATCTGTCAGAGAAAAAAAAAACAAAGCATGGCAATTTTTGCAGCTGAAAATGTGAATAAGAATTCAGTGCATTTATAACTGTATTTACCTTATACCCAGTTGTCTTGCAGCCTCTGTCCACCGATCCTTCTCTCCACCCAGCCCTCCAATCAGTTTCTCTGCCCTAATGAGCTTTTGAGAGCACAATTCAATGTTGTCTTCCAAATCTTTCTTTTTATTAATCAAAGCATCCAAATCATCATTGAGGCTCTGTAAACGATCCTCAACCTTTTTCAGTTCAGCCCTTTTCACAGACAGCATATCCATCTGTATAGCTAGTTCATTCTCAGCTAGCTTCAGTCTCTCCCTTTTGGGGGCTACCACCTTGATTACACGTTCATACACCTCCATTGCTCGTACCCATTTACAGAGACCCTCACAAGCAGAAGAGACATTTTTGATTACAGAAGGCTGGAAGTCAGGATGCTCAATGAATTTCTCTCTTATTTTTTTGATGTGCAGTGGAGAGATATTGTCCTTGTCGTATGATTTTAGGTTATCCAAAAACTTTAGGTCTGAAAGAAGCTTCTTAGATGGACCCCAGAAGTCCTCAATCATCTTACCTGCATCATAGTTAGTTATAACAATTAAACTATAAACTTATTCATTATAATGAAAGTATGAAATTTGGCAGTGGGTTGGCTTTTTATGAAACATTATTCTTTCTATGATGTAACCATACCTGAGCCACTAGGATCAGGTTTTCTTTCAGGTTTGATGCCCATCATAACACATATGGACTCCATCACCAGTTTTATTGGCCCTGGTGGATTCGACATGGACTTGACAACTGTAATGTCAGCAGGTTTCAAAGTATCCAGGGCTGAAAGGGCAGCCTCTAGTGCAGGCATTGCCACTGCTAGATCTCCCTCACATTCATCCTGGAGGAAAACCAGTAAGTATTGAATTGTATCCATAAACTGGAATGCTTTAGATCAGATTATGGTTACAATATGGTCTTATAAAGCCTTATAAAAATATATATATAATGGCTGTATACCTTGATAGCTTTAGCTGCAGCTGCTGCTTCATTAGCCACTCTCTCATCAGCAGAAACAATTTCTTTTTTAGCATCAACTTCTACTGTTTCACTTTCTATCTTGATCATCATCTCGTCTGTCTCAGCTGAAGTCTGAATGAGCTGTGGCTGCAAAGCTGTCAACTCTTGCTGCATTACTGAAACCTAATAAGACAACATTATAACAGTCTGTGTATGAGTTCCATAAGGCTCTCTTTTTTAACCAGTCCCTTTTTAAAAACTTTGTATATCAGTCATTTACCAAATGTCAAATGTAAATTTTAATGGGAAAATATAAGCAGACGGAACACACACATATGCATGAGATGTATATATACATACACTCAGTATATGTGTGTGTATACAGTATCTTTCATTTTATTACTTGCTTAAGTGCTATACCATCAACCTTTGTACGAGGACAAATTAAAAATTTGCTACTTGGCAAAATCAGGTCCATTAATTGGGTCTTACTATTTTCATCATTTGTCAAGTTCCCATTTCAAAGAAATAAATCTTTTATTCTTATTCTTCTTGTCATTGTCACAGTTCATTACCTGAGATGCAGCAAATTCCAACTTCTCAAGACCAACAAGATAGCGGTTCCTTGCGGTGTTCACCTCGTCCCTTTTAATCCCCAGCAAATTCTTGAAGGTAAGAATAAGTTCAAGATAGGATGTGGGAGTGACATAGTTGTGTCTTCTTAATCTGGAGAAATAAACCTCAGACATCTCCCTGACACTTGTCTGGAAGGTCTTGCACATCTCTACAACCCTTAGTAATAAAGAAACAACAAATGTCATTTATTAAAATTCTTGTAAACAATTAACTTTTCATAATTTGCATCCTCTTACTTCTGTTTGATGTCACTTTCCATTTCCACCTCCTCAAGGAAGTGGTGGGCTACCATTTCCAGAGCATCACTCGGCCATCCATGAAACCAGTCAATAGTGCAGCAGTTGATGAGAGAAGGAAACATCCTTAGACGGTTCCTAAAGGCATCTCCGATGGGACTCATGGCTATCAAAACAATAAATCCTCAATTATAACCAGTTGGTCAAATCCGAGTCAAAGCCGACATATAAGTGCCTACCTAGCACAATGTGAAGGTTGGCCTTTACTCGGTCAATAAAGTAGTTGTACACCGACAATGGAGTTGAATCAAGTTTTTTCCCTTCCATCCGTGCAATACCCTGTGCTTTATCAATAATATCAGCACGTTCATCAGCTGCAAAAATGTTTGGCACGTCGCCAGTATTAAGTAACATGTCGACGTCTTCTAGCATGGCTTCATCTTTAATTTGGCTGTCATTGAACAGAAAGACAAGACTCTTTCCTTCAATGCCTGCTTTGAGCATTATCCGTTTGAGATCATCACGCCAGTCCGTCATGCTGTAGGTTTTGGTCAACTCAATCTGAAACAGCACATAATCATTGATGAACGTGCCCAGTTTAGACGTGCTCTGGCGGCCAGAGCCACCAATACCAACAAGCAGAAGGTGACCATTGTCTTGTTTCAGAACACGACAAATGCGGGAAATGTGCTCAATAGCAAACTTAAACATCACGAGGGACATGGGTGCCTTGGTGCTGCTGTTATACTCTTCCAGATATAATTCCATCACTTCTTGCAAAGCTTGTAAATCTGTGATTTCATCATAGGCCCTAATGTCTGAATCAGGCTTGGCGTAGTCACCAAAAAACAAGCTACGGATGTCTTCGTCTACCACGGTGCCATCTTCGCTTAGATGGCCTAGGAGCTGGGAAAAAATAGAAGATAGGAACATTTAAACAGAAAAGCTGCAGTAGTAACACTGAGATTTTTTTTGTATAGTGCTCACTGAGTTACTTTGTCCAAATCCATCTTAAAGACGGCAGAGGTTTTGTCTTTGACAATTTCAAAAAACATCTCCTTGTCTGCATTGTCAATAAGTCGGTCATAGAAAACACGGTAGACTTCATGAATCCACAACCGGATAAGTTTATCTCCATCCTGAAAAAACCAATTACGAATTGAATGACACATAAAAAGGAATGACATAAAAGGTACCCAGGTTATTTTTTTTCCTCACCTCCATGTGTGTGGGTGGTGCCAGAAGCACACCTCGTATGACCCTGGAGAAGTCTCGCAGGTTGAAAATGTAATGAGACTTTGATGGGGTTGGGAGAAAGCTGTCAATAGTGGCTTTATAGAGGTTCATGGTGGCCTGAACCATCATCTTGCCAAGTCTAGGACAGGACAATGCAGTACTTCCTAAATGTATTCACACATCCCTTGAACATTTTCCCATTTAGTGTATGACATTACAACCTCAAACTTCAATAATGTTTTTTTTATTTTATGTGACAGACCATGAGATGTAATGCATAATTGTAAAATGGAAGGAAACTGATATATGGTTTAAAATATTTTGTCCTCAATAGAGATATAAAAAGTGCAGTATGGCTATGTCAGCACCCTTGATATAATAGTCTAGACTAGCCCATACAATACCAAGTAATATTAAAGTTAAATTAGGTTTGTGGTTGCAATGCGACAATACTTTCAATAATTCACGTATTATTTCCAACATCTTCAAACAAAAAAAACGTTACCTGATAAAAGATCCATCGAACCCCTTGCTGAAGTGCCAGTCAGAAATGGAACCGAATATCTTAGTCAGCGTTTCATCATCAAAGCAATCAATTGAGATGATATTCATGTGTCGAGTAAAACGTCCTGCCATTTCAAATATTTTGTTATCGACTCTTTTGACTAATGGATGTCTCAACACGCAACAAGTAACTTTCATCTCAACATACCTGTAATGTCATTCTTTCCACCACCAGGAGGACCCATTGCAGACATGAACAGCACATCCACTATGTGCAGAATGGAGGTGTCTTTCTTGTCATACCAGTGCTGGTGATCAATCCATTGTCTCAAAAGCTCAATGGGAGGCTGAGCACCATACTTTTCCTTAGCTGGCATATTTAGGTCATCTTTGGAGAGGGGTGGGGGGAAACAATCACTATTTCCAATTTATCCCACAATTTAACAACACAGAGGTTTTACACAGGCTAGCATCCTTACCAACAAAAACTATACATTTCTTTCCCATGGGAGGTCCAAAAATTCCCTTCCTCCTTCTGTCCAGCTTTGCCATGATGATGTCCTGGGTCTGGTTAGCTGAGGTCCTGGCTGAGAAGTTTATGCAGTTGGGCGTGTACTTCTCCTTTGGTAACTTCACTAGAAAGCTTTTGTTGATGGCAGATTTGCCAGTGCCAGTGGGACCCACAAACAGCATGGGGATTTCATGTGACAAGTAAGTGTGCAGGAAAAATGTCTGACGTGCCGTCTCTACTGTAGGGATGATCAGGTCTGACACCTGGTAATGGAAGAAAAAACAAACAAACAAAAAAAACATGTATGAGAGCATGGTAGTCAATACTTGTAATCTGCTTGACACAATAATAATACACTTATTATTCACAGTTTGATTTCTGAAAAAAGGAGGTTATTTCAGTTTCACATTGACAGACGGAAACTAGAAAAGAAAGATCTCACAGTTGGAGCAGGCAAGGAACAGTATACACATAGGGATGCTGACTTTGATTCCAGCTGGGATGACAGTCTCTTCTTTAGTGAGTGCATCAGTCCAGGCATTCCAGTGTCCATGTCCATCCTTGTGGAAGTAGTAGTCATAGACAGTTCCTGCAAAACAATACTATGGTGTTGACAAGAAAATGGCAGGAGTTTGGCAGATATTTATATGCTAAAATTATGCTTGATATGTGGTGACCTCGCTCCGGGAAGATGTTGTGCTTTTTAAGTTTGATGTGTTTGGGACGAGGGTGCTCAACGTCAGTGCCCAGCAGCAAGTTGCGAAAGAAGAAGTCAAACTTCTTTCGACTGTCTCCGGTGATGGTACCTCCCACAGTCCAAACAAGGGCAAAAAGGAACAGACCCTGCAGCCACATGTTTATCTGCTCACTGGTCATGGTGTGTGGATTGTCGGGTCCTAACGCACTTAGCTCATCTGATAAATACATATACTGAAATAAACAAATGGCTAGTTAAAGAATCGTCATTATGCTACTAAACTGTGTTCTTACTAACCCATCAGACAAGTGTACAGCTTCATTAGACTGAAGGCCAAGTGAATCTGAGATGTCTGCACCATAAAGCAACACTCCTTCTCCAGGAAGTCCAAACATGGCTGAACTAACCAGTCAAACAGATCTGTGATCTATGAAGCAAAATATTGAATGAGAAGAAGCAATATATGTTTTAAGTCTTCAGAAAGGCAGCGACTATTAAGGACTTTAGGAAATTAAGAAAATACACAGCATCTGTATTCTAACCAGCACTATGTGTTCATCTTCCAGGCTTTTAGGCAATGTTTTCAAGTAGGAATCTCTAAAGGGAGTCCATCCAAGTTGCTGAGGCTCCATGTAGATCATACCACACCTGCCGATGAAAAGTTACAGAAAAAAAATAACACTAATAATTTAACCCGTGTTGTGGAAGTTCTTATGTCATAGCACCAAAAGCTGCTGTAGATAGGAAAGACAGTTTTTTTTTTTTTATACAAATATAATCAGAAATATAATCTTATTTCTGCTTACAAATAAGATCACTGCAGCTGCTTACCGACTGACTGTTGCTGGAGAAGCTTGCTCCAGGTCTGCAGGCTCAAAGATTAGACTCATCTTGGCACTCATCTGAATGATCTCACCACTCATTAAACAAAGCTGTTGAAGGGCAGAGTGAACGTTCTTTCTTAAAACTCTCAGAGGATTGGTACTAGAAGAAAGTTTATGAAGTGCAGTACCTTCTTGTTGTCATCCAGCACAGTATTCATGTTCTCGATCCAGACCGCATCGATTGGACCATCAAAGACGATCCACTGACGATCTTCCAAGGGGGAAATTGACTGATTCCTGAAGGTGGTGGCCAGGACACCATCAGACCACTCATGGCTGACTGGATCAAAGCAACCATATAGTTGACCCATTGTGATAGCTTTGGGGTTGATAATGCAGTAGCTTACTGCAAACTCCTCCATCTCCTCGACTAAATGAGGAGGATTTGAAACCATAAAAATCAGAACATTTATAATTGACCACAAAAAAAAGCAGTGGTACATTTTAAATTCTTATAGCAACCTTCACAGAGGTCTCCAAGGGCAGCAGCAAGAACTTTATAAGCAGAGGTCTTCCCTCCAAGAGGTTCTCCCACTATCATAAAGCCGTGGCGTACCAACATCATCTCATAAATCTAAACAAAAATAGATTAACTACATTAGTAGATCATTTATATATATTTAAATACTATTATCAGAGCCTCAATACCTGGATGATTTTCCCAATGAACCAAGGCACAGACTGGAGGTTAAGCTTTGCAATATTGTCATCAAGTGCCTTGAAAAGAAGATCGTAATCTGGTTTTGGGAGGACAACTCCAGGAAACAAATCTGAGATGATGCCCTGTAGCCATCAGCACAATGTCAGACATTACTGAGAACAAACTCACGGATGACCAGTGTGTAAAAATGCCATGAAGTCATGCACCTGAAACAGCGGCACATCCTGTGCCAAAAACTTAGCCATGTTGACATCCATCAGCGCCCTGAGTAAAAGCACACTCTCATTCTCTTCTGGGTATTTCAGCTTTAGGTTTCCTGCTGCAGTCAGGACAGACTTCACAGCTCGCATACCGTAGTCGTAGTGGTACTGGGAAGATAGTTGCTCGGAGCACAGCCGGTAGGTGGCCACAATCTTCTGTGCAAGACTGCCAGTGAAATTTGAATTAACAGTTTGTATTTAAGTCAACTCATAATGCATTTACTAAGTTTTGTATTATACCTGCGAGAATCAATGAACCCCATTGAGTAGAGTGAGATTTCTCCAATGAGAGCATAGTCAGGCACCATCATAGCAACTGTACGAAAAAGAGCCTGCAAGGCAAAATAGGCAAGTGGACAATTAGAGTTCTTTACAAATGTGCATCATCTTGAAAAGTTTGACTTGAGAAGTACCTTTAGGTTGTCAGGGAGCTCAGCTCTGCCTGCATAACCAGGATTCATGGTAATGAAGACAGAACAGGTTGGATTGAGGGACAGCTCTGTCCCCTCGAACAGGAACCTCTTCAGATGCTTAGCAATAGCCTGCTGTATGCAGAGCACCTGCTGGGCCACCACAGACAGGACCTCCACCTGTGATTCCAACATATGTTGTCATTGAGATCATTCTTAAAGAGATAAATGCAAACTCCTTTTAGTACTTAAGTCTGTATATGTTGCTGTAAAAAAGACATAATCAGCAACAAGCTGAAAGCCCTTATTTACATTTTCCTGTATGACTGAAAGCAAGACTGGTGTTTGGTTCATTATGATAAACTGACACACATCCACAATTTACCAATATAATCCAACCTGAACTCACCTCAATACGATTAAACTCGTCAAAGCAGGCCCAGGCTCCAGACTGAGCGAGTCCTTTGAAGAATTTGCTCATAGCTTTATAGTCTAGACCATCAGAGCAGTTGAACACCACACACTAAAAAAAGTTATGTATTTGCCATCAATATCAGGTTTCATGTAGAAAGTGGATAACAACTGAAATGTTCCGATTACTGTATACCTGTTTGGCCAAAGCTTTTGCAAGATCCTTCGTAGTTTCAGTCTTGCCAGTTCCTGCAGGGCCTTCAGGAGCTCCACCTAAATTCAGCTTCAAAGCACCCATAAGTGTCCTGAATAATGTAATTGGAGAAATGTATATTTCTTAATAAAAACACTCCGATTCCACGTAGATGTTGTAATCTGTAACGCACAGCACTGTGCCTTTCTTTACGTTTAATTTAGAGACCAGACTTTGACTTCGCAAAAGTTACCTGTAGCAGCGATCAGTTAGAGGCGTGATGACCAGACGTGGAGAGTTCCCCAAATATTCATAGCCGTATTTCAGGCACGTGGTAATCATGCGCAGCATCACTTCATCTTCTTCCCAGAAGTAGCGCAGTTGAGAAATCCATGAAAAGTCATTCAAGGAGGATATACGATCTTCTGCTAGTTTAGCGACAACATCCCGAGCTGCAAAAAAGATAAAAACAAATTTATTTAATGAAAAAAAACATGATTGCTCACTTTTATTTATCTTAAAATTTAGAAATTACCATGAACGTCAATGACAGTCAGAGCGCCGAGGGTCATTCGAGCTCCTCCTGGCAGCTTTCCTCGCACTAGCTCCACAATGTCAGCAATCTGACCATTGCACTTCTCCACGTACGCCTTTGAAATACATAATCTCAAGACGTGGGACAAGCTCGCAATAACTGCGTGCAGCTTTTATGGAAAAGATCAGAATAAATGATCTCATAACTAACCGGCAGACTATTGGCTTGGATGGCCTCGCATACTTCGCTGGTCCAAAAGATGGACGAGGCACAGATGATAACTTGGCCAGGCCAACTCAAAACCCACTCCTTACGGGGCATCTGTGGGATAAGAAAAGGGGAAACATTTAATAAAGTTAATTTAATCAAAACTAATTATTTATTTCAACTATAATTCCTTGCTTTTACAAACAATATGTTTAAAAATTAGTTCAAATGCAATGAACAACTCATTCTTGATTAGAGAATTCATTAAAACTTGAATTTGTTTTGTAGTGAAGCACACACACTTTGGATGTGAACTTTGATCTACAGAACTGTCCGTCTTCCAGGTCAAGTCAAATGGCCTCATAGAATCAAAGCTTTAATCAGGGCAAACACTACATGCAGGTGCTATTCTCTAGATAACATGTGCAGGAGACAAACCCAGATCTTCCTCTCTCTAGAAACACCATCCAGCTCATTCACAATGAATCCCAAAGCATTACCAGACTAGGAAGGAATATTACTTCCTGCAGGTCTGTCCTGGGGTCTCCTCCCAGTGAAGCATGCTCATAAGCCCTCCAAAGCATGGCACTCAGCTCTTACTTTACCAACACAGCTTGAATTAAACATGCAAGACAATGTAATATTCATAGATACCTCTGCATACTGAATCATTCCTTCATAGATGACATGTCGAACGCTCTTTAGCATAAAACTCTCCACCTCCAGCAGCCACTTCTCCACCATACCCTAAAGAGCAACAGCAACACGGCCCAACATAAATGAATCCACCATATTGTTTTCTGTGAGAAACGTAAAGAAAAGTTCAAAACCTTTGCGTGGGCTGGATAAATGTTGTCTATGAAAGGCACACACTCCTTCTCAGAGCTGATCATGCCAGTAATCACCAGGTCCTTAGTAAACTCTAGTTTTGCTATGCCCTCAAAGCACTTCTTCAGGTGGGGTTGTACACGCAGAGGATCTTTGGTTTGCGACAGAATTTCTAGCAGCTCATCGTTTGAGAGAAAGAAGAATCTGAAACAACACAGAGAATGACACTATGGACATTTCTTCGTGAAGGTGGTAGCTGTGAAACAGAGAAAGAAGCAAACATTGGGAACCAAAACCTTGGGAAAAACAGCCTCTTCATTTCCAAGTAAGCATTGAGGCCTTTTTGAATATCCTCCAGATAGTCATTGGACTGCTGCAGCCGCTCCAGCATGTTGGGCTGGTCTGTAGCCACTAACACACGTGTGTCTTTAATCTGATCAAATGCAAGTGAGCACATGATTACTGGGGTAAGTTAGAAATGATGAGCCTTGCTTTGCAAATCTCTTACAGCTTCGGCAAGTATGTCCTTCCAGTATCTGTCCACGATCCCAAATTTGCGGCCTTCCTCAGGCATTTGGGCGATGATGTCCTCTGAGCTGAAGATGGGTTCCAGATAGAGCCACGTGACCTGACATTTCAACATGGCATCCAGAATGTCCTGCATACTTAGTAGCTTGTCCTCCCATGCCTATAACAAAGGAAGTATCTGTGAGAGAAGGGTAATTAAAAAAGAAACAAATCCATACACTCTTAACGTTAGCTATTGGTCAATATCTTGATTCACAGACCTGTATACCACCTGCAGCACAACATCTGATCTTGGCAAGGATACAGTTTCACAAAATTGATAACCTGTAATCATGCTGTTCCCATATCTTACCTTACATTCAGCTTCTATCGGCCTAATAAATGGTGAGCCTCGCATGGTTTGTGTCTTAATTATGTGGTCATCAAGGAGGACTTGGATATCATCTACAGCTGACACAATTTTAGTATCCTACAATGAGATATAAAACTGTCTGAGTAAAGGTTAATAAATGAAAGAGTAATTTCATAGAACTTGATTGTAATACTGTTCACAAACACTTCATATCTAATCATTCACAAAATACATGTATTTTTGTTTTAACTGCTGCATAATACACAACACGGAAAAAGATTAAACATGTCAGGTCAAGTCATATCTGTGTGTTTTAGGCTCTCTTACAGAATCTCTGTACGCAGAGAATGAGAAATTCTGGTTAACCCATTCTTTTTTCATCTTGTCCATTGATTTCTCCAGAGAGTACTCTTTACTGGCTCTTGCTCCAAGCTCCTCCAAGCTTATTGAAGTTGAAGAGATAAAATAAAAAAAAAGTCAACAGACCGTTTGCCAAACTCATAAGTCGTTTGAGGTGCAATTTTCATACTTTTTGGAAAACTGGGAAAGCCCGAGGTCCAGCATGCTCAACAGCGTGTTGTTCTCCTCTGGATTGACTTCAAAGCCCACAATGGTGCTAATCTACAGTCAGACACAAGGAGTCATGAATCATTCCCATCTACTTTGCTGATCATTTCAATGCAAGACACTCCCAGATCCCGACACTGAAACGACAATTCTGACCGAGTCAGCTTGCCTGATGACACTAATGAAGTTTAAGGCACCAACCTTCTCCCAGTGGCGACTCTTAAGACCAGGGTTGCAGATGGTCATCAGGACAGGCAAGTGCTGCTTGAAGCGGTCTATCCTGTTTTTGAAGGTGTTAGCAACAGAAGAAGGCCCGTGAAGACTAGAAAATGCCCTTATCAGCTTATGCATCGTCCTCCACATGGTGTCAAGCTCTTCGGTGATTTTCTCAGCATCCAAGCCCTGGAAAGGACCTATATTTAAAATCAGAACAGATGAACAGCAAGATGAGAAAAATGCTTTTGTATCTTAAGCAAATGAGAGCACTTAGACAGATATTGGAAGGACATTCTTGCTATGGAGAAAAAAATAAATAAATCATGGGTGCTTTGTGTAAGTTGCCTACCATTCAGCCACACTTCTGACTTGCTCTCAAAATTGAAGGCTGTGTTCCATAGGTGTTCATAAGGTTGTTTGTCTGCTATAAGTGTTTGGAGCAATGGAAATTCACTCTGGTCCCTCTCAAGCAAAGACTGCTCCTTATTGATGTCCTATTTGAATAAAAACAAAAAAAATTATCTCTATTTTTTATTGAGTTTTTTTTAGCTAGACTTCATTACAATGCTTTCCAAATCACAACCATGAGTATAATTTTCTTTGCTTGGGAGGAGTGCACTGTCTCACCTCCAGGTCAGTGACAGCAGCCTCCAGGTTGGCTGTGATCTGAGCGAGAGTAGCCACATTCTGCTGCATTTCTTCCATGTTCGCCAGTTCCTTTTTTCTAAAAGCCATGATCCCCTTGTTCAACTCCTGCAGCCTCGCATCAAATTCAAACACCCTGAGACATCCAGACAGAGATGATACAAATTTGAAGCATTGCACAGCTACAGAAATAATCTCCAAAATACAAATCTTCAAATATGACAAAAAGTTTTATTTTTGCTGACCCATTGGACAAGCTAAATATCTTCTATGAAAAAGTTTTACAATAAGACGAGACAAAGATTGAGTTGTTGTTTTTTTTACAACAAAGAGTTGCCTTTAATTAGTAGTAAACCTAACACTAATTAACATATTTGGTGTATTGATAATTTTGAGGGTAGCGTTGCTGGTTGTGGAGGTGGCGCAGGGGAAAAACTCGACCCATGTCGTCAACTTCTTCCTCCTTTTTCACTTCCCTGTCTCAACTGTCTAATAAAAGCCACTAGAGCTAACAAAAACCTTAAAAAAAGAAAAAGAATAAGAACAGTTCTTGCAAAGGATGAATGGGTGGATTAACCTCTCTTGGAGATGTTCTTCTGCCTGTTCCCTGAGGATTTGCAGATGTAATCTGCTGTTTTCAAGTTTTGACACAATTCGACGGGGCCAGCAGAACACACAGGTGTTCAGATTCAAGTCAAAAACTAGTGTAGGAGATAAAAAAGAAAAAGGAACAATGACAAAAATGTCCAAAAAGAAAAAACTAGTTTCATTTTGCAATAAATTTGTTAAGAATTAGTCAAATATTATCTTGGGAGCAAAGAAAATTCAGAGAACAGCTGATATCCTGGGTAAAAAATTCACATTTGTGTATGCTATATGCTATTTCCTTAATTGAATAATATCATATACCTGACTGAGTAGCATAGTCCATGAGGAATTTGAGACGTTCGCGTGCATCTTCAACATCCTCTATTATTTTGTGAATGGTGTAATCCTGGCTATTTTGAACGTACTGGATGAGGGTCACCAACTCCTCTGTATTCTTAGGGCTGGTTTTGGCAATGTTTGTAATCTCCTCGTACCTTTTACAGATGCTAAGAAAAGAGAAAAAGCTCAAGGGTCGTTTTTCCTATACCTCAAATTTCAGCTTTCAATTTTTGCTCCTACTCTATGTTGAGCCTCCGGTTCTCATCCATTTCAAACGTGACAATCCTGGCAATCAGTTTGTTTGCGCAGTCACACAGGTAATCGTTCAGGTCCCTGGCATTCAGGCAGAACATGGACAGCGGCACTTCAATGCGGAGAGAAGCTATGTCCATCCAGATATGAATGATGCTGTCAATTTTCTGAGGATTCAAACAACAGGAGTTGTCTTTAAAAAAAAACAAGTAGTATTGTGAAAAATTAACAATGCCATGTTTCAGATCAAACAAACTTCCTATAAGACAAAGATAACTTTAGTAAATATAAATCGACTTAAATCCATTTGATCACACATAAATTTTATACTTATATAAATAATATATATATATATATATATATATATATATATATATATATATATATATATATATATATTTTTTTTTTTTTTAAAATATATCTACTTTGTGTTTTATAGACA